>MQRK01155810.1:0-11620 GCA_001938485.1 Girardia tigrina | reverse complement strand
TTATATGTTTTTAAAGCTCTTGAACTGATCTATCACAATATATATTAAAACTTCTAATTAGTCGTTAATATAATTTTTATGGTCTTTTAGAAAAATCATGGAAAATTTTGAAATTCGTGCTCTTTTACGCCATTACTGGAAATAGGGCGTAAACACAACTGCAGCAACAAAGAAGATACTGGAAGTATCTTGCTGTACTGGATCCCGAGAACAAATAGAACCGATTTTATTGATGATATGCATAAGATGTTATGTCATGCTGGGAGTAAAAAGGTTTTTAACTACCTCAGAGATGATTTTGATAATGAAAATATGAGAGAAAAGATAAAAGAAGTTGTTCAAAGTTGCATAAATTGTCAAAAGCGAAAAACACTAACTGCGAAAATAAAATTAAGACATATTAAGCAATTTGCAGATGAACCTTTTCAGGAAATATATATCGAATTTTGTGGCACATTCAAGAGAAATGTTAATGGATACCAGTATATTTTGGCGATAATTGATCAATTTTTTTATGTAAGATTTCTTTATGTGAAGAAATCCTACTGCACAAAATTGGTTCAAAAGGTTCAACGAAGGTGACATTGACTTTGGAGACAATGCACGTTCAGGCCGACCTATCACCGTAGATTCCGGAGCAATTCGTGAAGCCGTCGAGACAAATCCGTCAATAAGTACTCTCAGATAGTCGGCCGAACTCGATATTCCTCAAACATCCATTGTACGACACTTTCACGCTCTTGGCAAGTCTTGAATTGACACAAATTCAAACCGAAAAGCGTTTTGAAACTTGTCAAAAATTACTTTAAAATCCGCGCGATGATCGTTTCATCCGTCTAATTGTAACTTGCGATGAAAAGTGGGTTTACTTCAGTAATCTAGATCAACAAAATCAATGTTTAGACCCCGGACAAATGTTGAAACCGGTAGCGAAACGAGATCCTTTATCAAGGAAGGCACTTTGTGTGTTTGGTGGAATTTCTAAGGCGTGATTCACTTCGAGCTGGTTCCAAATGGTCGTACCATCGACGCTGACCTTTACTGCGCACAACTTGATCGAATGTATGCGGCACTTGGCGAGAAATACCCCGCTTTGATCAATCGAAAGCGAGTTCTTCTACAACAGGACAATGCGAAACCGCACACCGCCAAACAAACAAAGGAAAAAATCAAAAATCTCGACGCCTTTGAACTTCTTCCACACCCTTTGAACTTCTTCCACACCATGAATATAGTCCGGAACGTGCACCATCCGACTATCACCTTTTCCGCTCTATGGCACACTTTCTTCGTGGTAGCAGCTTCAATAATCTGGCCGATGTCGAAAACGGGTGTCACCAGTTCTTCGCTTCTAAGAACAAGAATTGGTACCTCAGCGGGATCGCACAACTTGCCCATAGATGGGTTCAAGCTATAGATTTAAATGGCATTTACTTTGAAACTTCAATGTTTTTTATTTGTTGTAAAATTATGTTTAAATTTTTAATAAAAAATACGAAAAGATTTTTGGTTCACCCTAATAATTTAAGAACATTTATTTTTCCGGATCACTTTTGGTAAGGTTAATGAATCTGTAAATGTAATAATTAATTTTATAAAAAATACTTGAAAATGTTTTATTACAAGTTCGAAAAGAAATTCAAAGTACTTTATAACTAAAAGAAAGTTTAAATTTGTCAGGACTTCAATTTTTTTCGGATTTGTTGGAGGATTTCTGTATGATTTTGAGTCCTTGGACATTGTCCTCTTTAGCCTTATCAATCGTCTTGATGTTATCATAATCCAAGAATACTCCTACAACTCTGTTTTGAAGTCAAAGTTCAGTGCTTTTTATTAAATGTTTTAAAAAGTATTTAATTTTAATTGTTAAGCAATGGAAATATATTTTCAATCATTTCGATGGCAGAGTGAGTTTATTTGTTCAGCTGATGCAATTACCGAAGAGACTCAAATTGTATTTACAAATCTGAAATCATTATTGAAAGAAGATCTTATTTGAAGAAGTCATAACATTTCATCTGACATTATAATTATTATTTTTTTAACAAGATTTTAAAGAATTTGTTTTTATTTTAAATAATGAGGTTTTTTTAATTTCTTACGAAATGTTGAACAAACTTTTCTGGAAGTATAATAAAAAATGGATTTAATTTTCGTTTACAGTTAAAATAATTTAAATTAAGTCGTAAATTTAAAATAGGTTGAAATAAGGATTTTTTATAGTTTATATCGGTCAAAGTTTAATTTATGATTGAGGTAAAATAATAAAAAATTTTAAGATAAAATGTTCGTAAAATTGGGGATTGGTATTTTTTTAAAACAGTTGAATTATAAACGGTTATTTTCGGAAAAATACTGATAATACTCGTTGTGTACTTTTATATTTCAAACGAAAAAAAATAGGCTTTTTATGTTGTAGAATCAATATTTATTCCATATTTATTCCGTTCATCCATAAATTTACTAATTGGTAAAACCTTTTGAAGAAGTATTTTTGAAGAACACAATTTTAAATGAAATAAATGTTTATTAGTTCAACTTTCTTCATGATTAATACTTGATCAACCTTCAAGCTTGAACTTCAAAAACATGATAAACAAATGAAACCGACCAAAACGTATACACCGGATCCTCGCTTAAAGCGAGGCCGCTCAAGGATGCTGTGCGGCAATTCGATGAAATATTTGAGCAGTTTAGTGAACTCGGATCCGGTGACCTTGTTGCAGCAGTTTTCGTTGGTTGCCTGCGCCAACACATTCTTCGACGACATCAAGACGTCAAGCACCACAGCCTCTATAACATGGCGCTGGTCTTTTCCAGGTTGGAAGACCAAGCTAACAGAGCGGTCTTCCGATCCAGATTCGTGACTATTAGGACCCTCAACAGTTAAGGGGCGCTAGGCGCGGCAAACCCAAATGACCGACCGGACCACAGCATGTAAAATATATGTTTTATAGAAACCATACAAACTAAATGAGGACGTTGTGAAAAGTAAGAATGTAATTTATGTACATTTAAGTTATTTTAGAATCGAGTTTGACTTTTTCATGATCTCAGTTTAAAAATAAACTTTCATATAAATATTAATTTAGCCTCTTAACGTGCACTGATGAGTTAATTCGTTTGCGCTAAACTTGAAAAACAGTGCAGAAACGAGTTAACTCGCTCACGCGCAATAAACTCGCCAAACGAACTCAGAACCTTCGGGGGGGGGGTTATTTCTTACATTCACGACACTTGATTTTTCGCGATTCGGGCATAATTCGACATGAAAATTATAGTAACAATTTTAATTATTTTTATATTTTTGTAATTTTCCTGCCAAGACAACGTTCTAAATTGTGTTTTGTTTTACAAAAAATATTTTTTGGCCGATTTTTTCCAAAAAAAATGTGCATTATTGGGTTAATGTTATGCAGATTATTAATGATAGTTTTTAGAATGTTATAAAAAAAACTACTGAAATATACAGGATAAATAAATAATTACCACACATTTTTTTAAATAAAGTAACCAGTTTGGAAGGTTTGATGGCGAAAATAAACATAAACATAACAAAGGTTTTGGCATTAAATAATTATTCCAATTTGAAAGATATTTATTCATTTGGCAGTTAAAAATATTTTAAAGAAACAATATCGAAATGTGAAGTGTAAAAGTTTAGATTTACCTCCTTCGGCTTCTTTCTTCCTGCGTTTGATTTTCTTTTTATATACTTTATTAAGATACTCTGCAAATTTATTGTTTTCGCCTAAAGCCTCCTTAAATTTTTCCCAATTCAACCGATCTCTTTCCACTAGTTTATCAATGTCTTTCTTTTTATTATCCAATTTCATTTGTATTTCATTTACCTAAATAATAAATTATTTAAAATATAAATAATATTTTCTTTATATAAATTAAAGAAATAAAGAAGATGTTTTATTCGTTCAAAAGTATCTTAATATTTTAACAATTAAAACGGTGTTATCACAACACTGGCCGATGTATTAAACGAGGTACCATGAGCTTGCCAATTATTGCTTGACGACTGTGTCAGATGGATACCATCTTTAACCCTTGATGATATAACCCTTGTACAATGTTTTAATCTTAAATCTTTGGACCAAGTTAAAATTGTTTTTTCTAAATTATTTATTGTATTTACATGTATAGTCACTAGGTCATGTTGTATTAATGATATGTCATTTTAATTTGAGCACTTAAAATTGTATTACTGAAAATTGATCAAAATTATTTTTTACATTGTTTCATTAAGTTCATTCATTTTGGGATAATTTAATTAATTTTTTTCAATTTATTTAATCATTTAGTTAATCATAATACTTAATTTCTATACATATATAATATATACTTATCAGAATGTTACTACACGTAATCGCGTGAAATACAATTCATTTTTGATATAAAATTTTTACAATGAAGGAATCAGCCCAGTTGGATTATATTGCATGTTACCAAATAAAACAAAAGAAACATACAATCGATTATTATTTGCAAGAAGACAGCTTATCCTGACTTGTAATGCCATATAAAATACTGGTTGATTTGGAAAGAGCTGCAATAAATGCTTTTGAAACTGCATTTTCAGTAAGTATAGTAAGTGGATGTTATTTTCCTCTTTGCCAAAGTGTTACTAGAAAAGTTGGGGAAACTGGCTTTAAATCTATATATGAAACTAATGATGAAGTAAGAGAATATATTAGATCATTTTCTGCTTTGGTCTGTGTTCCTCCTGAAAATGTTAAAGACGCATTTGATATTCTATCAGAAGCTCAAATCGGAGAAATTGAAGAATTGAATGAATTTATTAATTATTTGGAAAGAACTTATATAAGAAGAAGAATCCGTGGAGATAATATAACTTTTGCTGAGCCATTGTTTCCAATAAAATACTTGGAATATTTTTAGCCGGAAGTATAGCAAGAACTACAAATGTAGTTGAAGGCTGGTATTATTCTTTACAATCTTTATTTTCATGCCACCATCCTATTTTATGGAAGTGTTTTGAAGGGATTAAAAAAGATATGCACCAAAAGCATATCTTTTACAAGGTGCAACCGGTATGATTCAAATTCCTAAAAGTTGGAATTAGTATCAAATAAGAAAGGAATAGTATCGAATGCTTAATACAAGATTATCAAGAAGCTTTGACAAATTTTTGAAGAATTGACATGCTTATATTTTTAAAAGCAATTCGTCATTTGTCTTATAAATGATTTGGTTGATTAATTGAATTTTTTCTTGTTGTTTTATTTTTTAATTACTGTTGTACTTAAATCCCCCAGAGGTGAACTTTTTCTTAAGGGAGAACAATATCAACTTGTAAAAAGTATTTTTTATATTATTGTATTAATTTTAAATTAAATTAATTTTATATTATTGTTATTAATTTTTTTTATTTTTTCATTTCAACATTTAATTATGATGTGATTATGGGATGCGATTAAGTGTCAGTAAACACTTATCAGACTAACCTTCAAACGACGATACTTCAAATGATCCCATATAAAATAGATGTAAAGATGTAAATCTTTACATATTTTCAACAATTAAATATTGCAAAAATAATTATCAAACTTTGGATACAGATTTCTTAAATCAAGATATGAGAAACATTTCATATAAACATGCTCAAAATCCTTGCTTTTCGAGTTATAAATTTAGATAAATTAAAGTTTTCGTTGAATTGGTTCAGTGGTATAATGCAACAAAAATACATTAATTAATGAAACTTATACATTGTCAGCATGAATATATGAATAAATGTCCTCTCTTTTGTTTTCACACATGTATGTACCCCTCGAATCATGCATTGTTGCAACCTTTAAAACATTTTCTGACTGTGTCGAATGGTTTCGCAGTTTTCTATGATAGTTTCATAAATAGTTCATACATTCGGGTTGTCTGATGCATAAACATGTTGTTTAAACTTCCGCAGACATAAAAATCTAAAAGGCTGATATCAGGAAAACGTGCAGCCTATGAAACCAATCTTCTTCTACCAATCCATTCGTCATGATAAATGGGTACGTATTAGTTCTCCTCCGGTTGTTTCTCCTTCGTTTCAGAATTGGCTCTACGTATGGTTCCAGCTTTTGGTTTTGTTCCATTGAAGGTGATTAATAAAGGATTAAAAGCATTAGTAAATGAATTACCAGACGAATTAATGCCATGAGTAAATTATTTCGAGGATAATTATGTTGGTTAATTATGCGAGATGACCATCGCCGAAAACCTCGATTTCTTCCACAAATATGGCCATGTTATGAGAGAACACTGAATGATCAAGCTCGTACCAATAATCATGCAGAAGCTACATATTGTGCTTTACAAGCACATTTCGGTGTAAATTATCCAACATTATGGAAATTCATTAATTGTTTGAAAAGGATACAAAAATCCACTGACAAACTTTATGAATCATTTATTAGTGGGGAGCTAGGAAAGTAAAAGCGAAACAAGTATCAGCATGCTGATGAACGCATTTTGACAATTGTTCAAAGTTTTGACAGACGAGAAATTTTCGAATATTTACGAGGATTGGCTCATAATTTTGTTATGGAATAAATTTTATTAAATTATTATTCTTCAAATTTGAATAAATAATTTGAACAGTTTCAATTTTATATTTGATAAATTAATATAAAATTAAGTTTTTTTATTCATTTAATTATGAGGTATTAAATTATATAAAAGTGCTTTTATTCGGAGGAAAAACGATTGGAGGAGAAACGACCTGTCCCCATCATAAATATCAATCAGTGCATCTCGAAGAATGAGAATACAATTTGCTGCATGCATAAACAATATGTTTCTTCATATTTACATGTGTGTATCTTCTAGTAAGTCTTGGAGAGTGTTCTGAATAAATTTCTTGTTAACAACCAATTATTATTAACACCTCTTGGAAGAACATATTGACCTACTATACATTAACTTACAATACCAGCCAACAAATTAATCTTAAACTGTTTTTGATGTGCAGTCTGAGCTATATCACTAGTAATTTCATAGGTCCATGTGTATTTGTTGTGGAAATTTGTTACTCTATCTCTTCCAAACGTTGACTCATTTATAAAAAAACTGAAGAGTCACACAAGGAATTCGCATATTGTGTAATAAACTCTCTGTAGAAGTTCTTCAGTGGTGAAAGCGATCTGACGAAAAGCACTGAAAACTTTGGAGAGAATATGGATAAATGAGTTCTTTGTTAACTATTTTCTATGTTTAACTTGAAGATGTACAAATCCCAGTGTCACCTGTCCTGTGTAGATACGTGGATTTACTTTAACAGCCGGTATAATGTATTCTTTTTGACCATATGTACGAACAACTTTACAGCTTCCACGATCAACATTCTGTAATACTACTCATCCTATCTCAGAAACGTAAAGATAGACAGCAGCATACGTTGGATGACTTGGGTGTCTTGAATGGATACACGATGTTATTCAGCCTCGTAGTTTCGAATCCATTAACATTTGCGCGCCCGTATATAAAAATCGGTTTGTCGACATTTAACCCAGCGACATTTTATCAATACGAATTTACCTAATAGTCAATATTTGCAATCATTTTCATGATTTTATTTTGTTCCCAATTAAACTTATTGTTGTAATGCCCGTAACTTTATTTTGTCTAATTTACATTTACGAATTCTTTTGATATTTGAAATTCATCATCAAAGAAATAATTCATGATATTTTTTTCTTTCTAAGATTTTCTTTTTAAGATTTTCGTCTTTTTAAATAGAAAATTTATGAAAGTATCAAGTGTATTACTTAAAATTTTTCTTTTTTAGCGCTCTCTATAAAATTGTTTTAAAGTGATAAAGTGTCTGTACTACCATAAAAATCACGGTTGAACGGGCACATCCATTTAACCCGTAATTGTAAAATATACTTTTGAAATGTTAAATATCAAATTCCTAACCGGTTCGATATAATGAATTATAAGTATAAACACGTCTCCCGAACAAAACTTTGTCATCTACCAGATTCAGTACTTTCAGTCAAAGCTTTCTACTTGAATAAGTGCAAAGAAAAATGACGTTTTTGTATCTTATAATACCAGTAGATATAAAAGGTTGCTAAAGTTTTTTTGTAGTGTCCCTCTTCAATTTCTCTGTTCAGTTACTACATACAAATATAAAACAGATCGAATAAAATGACGGTTCTGCAAGAGTAGTGTAGAGAATATATGGTAATGTAGAATTTATATAACTAATAATAATCAACGATTAATCACAAAAAAGGCCTTTTGAGAATCAACAGTGAAAGAAAATTAACGTTGTACTGAAGAAAACAAGAATATTCCTATTATAATTATTAAGAACATTAATTTGGTTTTCTTTACACTTATTTATATCACAATCTGAATTGCCACTAGAACAATTCTCCGTAAAACTTGCGTAGCTCGTCATCGTTCTTGATTGATAATCTTTAATAATATTCTTTAAGTCTTATTATTCAAACAAATTTAAATTACTATTTATTTATTACAAAAATAATTTATACTTTAAATTTGAAATAATTTTTATTTATTTTAAGAAAATATTATTTATGAAATATTAGTTTATTTTAAAGTGATTATTTAAATTTTAATACTTGATTAAACAACCCGAAGTTTTAAAATATTTAAAATATCAATCTTCCATCTGGGTGGGAGAAACACAATCCTAAAACAGCATACTAAACAACACACAATAAACACCATTCAAAAATATTCCTCACAATAATCAAGTTTTAATACTTTAAAAGTCAAAAATGAAGCGAGACGTTCTTTTGGTTATGAATCAAGAGGATCCTGAAGAATTCTTCCGTTTAGGAAATCTTCATACAGGATACGATTCTACATTCCAACTTTTGGAAATGAGAATAGTCCTTTGGCAAATATCAAATTATATTTTTGATTAAAAGAAGTTCATTAAAAATTGTTTAGATCAACGTTTGATCTAATATATACTTTTTTTATAAAAATATTAATATTCGAGCCACTTCATTTATAAAGATTTTATACGCTAGCACGGAGTAAGTGAATAACCTACAGTCTTTATAAATAAATAAACTTCCAAATCAAATGATTTCAATAAAAAATTATAGTTATTCTTACTTTGTTAGAAATATCCAATTTTTCCGCGGTTTTTTCTTCTGTTTTCTCTATTAAACCTTTTTCCGATTTTTCATACATTTTCAGAAGTCGATATTCTTCAAACACGGTCAATTGGCGCAATACAGCCCGACGCAATGTCAAACTCAAAACATATTTTTCATGTCTTAATAGTTTTAACTTCGTATCGAATATTCTCATATGTTTTAACGTATCACTAATTGCAGTTTCAGTTAAATGAATCGTTTTCATTTCACTTATTCTTTTTTGTTCTTCCTGTAAAGTCGAATAACTTTTTTCAAAAACTACATTTATATCAGCTGTCAACGAAGGATCTTCAGAAAGAGTCACTTGGTGAGGGTTTATAGGTCTAGCGAATTTAGCTGGTTTCAATCCCGATTCAGGATTAGTCTTTATTAAAAAATAATATTTTAATTATACAATTTTTAAAACAAAAACTACATACTGGCTTCGTGAAGGATGTGAATGTTTGCTTGGAACTTTCTTCACCTAGCAAGGCGATTTTCTTTCTTTCTTCTAATTCTTTCTTGAATTCCATCAAAATATCTCTTGTGTACTCAAACTTTCTGTTAAAAAATATTTTTATTAAAACGTTTTCTGATTAAATTATGACTAGAAAATACATTTTAAAAATGTGTTGTTTTATAAAATAATAGAACTTTTATCAAAATATTTTTATTCAAGAATTACATGCTTATTTTATTTATTTTAGTTAGTTAGAAAGGAAGTAATTATGGAAAAAAATAAAAATTTTGAGAAATTTTAATAAAAATAATTTGGATAAATTTGGAACGTAAAAGAGAACTTAAATACATGGTGTACCAAATAAGTACTGAGACTCTTATATGAAGAAATGCGTAAAGCGAACTATAATTTGTATTTTCAACAAGGATGTTAAGTAGGGTTTATCAATACACTTTTTCAGCATGTAACCAGATTTTTGAAGGCGATTTTGAAGAAGTTGAGGCAAATTTCTTAACTCGCATGGTTTTGTTAAGGGGATTTAACAAGTTTAAGTCCGATTGGACTAAATCCGAACTGTATGGACAAAGTGGAAGCAGTTTTAACCCACACCTCTGAATTGTGCTAAATAAAAATCCGTTTGAATGAATAGGAAAGTTGTCATGTAAATAATAAAGTTCACACAATCTGCTATTTCTTCGGAGCTTTCTGGTTTGTTGTACGAGATTTGAATGGTAGATTTTGATTCGAACACCATTCTCGGAAAAATCAGCCAGAATTAGGCCACTAACGTCTCAAAAGACAGTCGACATAAGAAACTTTCGATGACTTGATGAAGATATCATCTTTTTAAAATTGACCTCTCCAAAGAAGTTCACTTCTTTAGATTACCTTGTAAACTCTGACATACAGTTGACATACAATGATAACTGTGTCCCATGCTTGCTGATGAGATTATCCAAAAAACGCTTTCCAACATCGTCTAAAATCTGCAAGTTCTCTTTTAACATTGCAGTCTGGGATTTTGCATTTCACCACATCATGGCACGAAGTGGGAGTATAATTTTCTGATGCAAATTACATCGAGCAAGGTGCTAATAATTACTTTACTCACATTTTAGCGCGTTGTAAATTCTTTGGTTGCAATTTGTCTCTCACTCTCACTAAGGTTTTTCAAATCATCTGATACTTTTTTATCAATTTCACAAGACCTTCCTGGTTTGTCATCATCAATAATAGATATTCTACAAAGTAATTGTACCAACGATAAATTTTGGCTCTAGAAGGACTCTCATTCCGATAAACAACAATCAACAATGTATTGACTTCTTCCATACTCTTCTTTAATAGAAAATGAATCACACCGAGACATTTGGAAATATAAGATGTTAATTGTAGACAATTGACATTTAATTGGCATGTCTGAAAAGTAATGAGACTCCACTTACAAGACAGACAGTTTCTAGTAATGCAATTTATTTTCATACGATATAGTCCCCCTTGACTCTAATGATATCTTTACAATGAGTAATACTCACTGGATATACAATCGTTCCAACTCATGCTGGAAGCGTTCACACTCAATGCGTCGGAACAGCTGCAATGACTCCTCCTGAACTTCTTCTTTAGTGGAAGTCCTTCTTTCTGAATTCACATTGATTCAAGTCCAAACTGTAAGCTGACTGACAGATTAGCTTGCCCTGTCTTTGTTCAAAGAGTTCCCTGATGTGTACAGCTGCATGAGGACGCGTAATGTCATGTTGCCACCAGAGCTGGTTAAGTTGTGCTGGAGAAGAACGCAGAGTCTTCCATGTTTCACCAGTATCATGTACAAACTCAGTGTATTATTGAGAGGTCACTGTTTCACCAGGTGGTATAGCATGAATATTGCACTTGCCATCTCCAATGAATGCGAGAAGAAGCATTGTCTTCTGATTTGTCAACTTCGGGAGTACAAACCGAGGTTTAGGAAGGTGAGTATGAAGCGACGCACTGTTCTTCTCTTTTGACTGTAACCCTTTGAAGA
>MQRK01155777.1:0-10361 GCA_001938485.1 Girardia tigrina | reverse complement strand
CAGAGCCGTGTCAAGTTTATCGGAAAAATGTAATGGCTTCAAGCAAGAATCTGTGTCTGTGATACTGACACATTTCGAGTCTCTGGACGAGTTCTATGTGCAACCGATCAACCAGGAGACCAGTGATCACATGACCACCTTAGCTGGGCTCATCTCGCAGTTTCTCTCGGATCATAATTTGTTAGCATTTCCTTCATTTATCATTTATTCATTATTATTGTTATCTTTGTTATCAATCTGAATATTCAGTTAAATAGAGACTTTATAAATCTTTCCCCTTAAATAACATAAATAATCGATAAATCAATAAATATCAAGTGATTATGTAGCAAAATAACAAATTTTCGATAGGGTCATCGCTCACTCTAATTACCCAATTCCACCCTTTTACAAACAAGTTTTTGTTCTTTGAAAAATCATTGTTACTGCGAGGTCAAATATTTGTCGATTTAATTTACTTTCAGGTTACAGAAAATGACTTATTTCTCCAGGAGCAAAAGTTGCACGATCCACCTTGTATAGCATTTCTCTCAGTCGATAAAAGGAGCTGTTGATGGAAGATTTGTCCCTTCTTTGCGGGTTCCGTAAATGTTTTCTTCTAATAGATGTGGCAATCTGATTCCTGGACAAGTACGCAGACGGACAGTTCTACACGGACATTTGTATATGTTACGGGCTTTTTTTATATATCTTCAGTGATAAACTTATACCTAAAATTGTCAATTTATTAAACATTCTGAATTAAAAATGGAAAAAATATGAAAAATTGTCAACTTGATGAATTTCACAAATCGCTTGTCCAAAAGTCGGACATTTAAGCGATTGAATTAAAATTATGCACTATTGTCTGGTTATTGTTAGAATTTAGGAAGTATTACGCAATATAAACTCTTCAAATATGATATAAAACGATTTCATGAACGAGGAAAACGTGCTGAATTCGCGCACTCGACGAACAACTTTCATTAAATTGACAATTTTTCAGATCAATTCTTTTGAGAAAATTATAGAAATTCGAGATAAAAATCAAATGTATACTTTAGAGATGTGCGTTCATCCTTAAAAGTCTCAACCGAACCCGAATTTTCATGAGTCCATTCCATGGTTCATAAATGGCTCCACATGTTTTGATAAAATATATCAAAATATCAAAACCCCCCTTTTTCTTTTACATAAAATGCTAAAATTCAACCTCCAAAAGAACCATTTTCAAAAAAATCACAACCCCCCACAAAATCACAAACAAACACACAAATTAAAGCCTATCCCCACAAACAAAAAAACCTCCTTTATTTAGACATTTAAACAATAGAAAACAAACCAACCTTAATTCACATATGCACAAACCTAAAATATCAAAATCCTTCAAATTATTCAAACACGATATAAAGGTTCTAGAGCCAACTGAAGAAAAAAATTTACCCACAGAAACAAAAATACCACCCCCTAACTTTTTACCCAACCCGACCCAGATTTATTATAGTGCGACCCGACCCGAATGTATTTTATTACAATCCGAATTAACCCGAATGTAAATGAATCTTTATTCGACAACAAATTATCAGTCTTCTGCAAATGATGAGAGGCCGATAAAAGACAACACAAAAAGCATTTTATCTCAGGTAGTTGCTTAATAAAGAGCACGTCTTTTAGTTATTATAAAACCAGCTTTCCTGTCGCCCTCTCTCTGATGTTGCAGAAGAGAAGGTACGCTAAAAATAAGTCGAGAGACTAAAATATAAAAATTCTAGAATGTAAATAAACCTTTATTGCACAAAAGTGACAAAATAAGTGACGACACTTTCACTTACAACAATCAATGGCTGAACTAGTTTCAAAGTCTCTTTTATGTACTGAAGAGCGGATGAACGTTGCATAGAGATTAGAAAAGTGGACGAATTTTTCGCCCGAAGATCCAGGAAAACAGCAGCGAAATGAATAAGCCAATGCCGCGCCAACCATTTATCATGAATAACAAGACTTGCTACTCGCTTTCCTGTATTGATTGAAACTCGCTGGCTTTCTTGAGAACACAAATGCTGCAGCCAGTAAGGTACACAACGGATTGTTGGAGTTCTGTCACTCTCTACATCGTTTGAGGCTCGACGAAATTCTGTTAGAAAGCTAATCAAATCATCCAATAGACACTTATTGATGCCATTTTGTAGAACTTCATAGCCACTGTTGATCATTTTCAATGTCAGTTCGTCCCATGTAGATGCTACGCTTTCCAACATGAAAAGGTCGCTATTCCAATGCACAACAACACTTGGATTTTATTGTTGTTGGTAAATCTCGATTTAGACCGGAACACTTAGCTTATTGAATTTCAATATACTTAATTTATATGTATAAATATTTATATATAAATTAATTTTCTAAATTTATCTTAAAATGGTGACCACTACATGTTGGTTTTGAAACATTGTGCTAAATCGGAAATTTTTCAACCCGAACCCAACCCGACTTTCTAAACTGTAATCCGAACCCAACCAGACCCGAAGTAACAAATCGCAAACTCGCCCGACGCCCATCTCTAGTATGATAAGATACGATAAGATAAGATAAACGTTTTATAATATAAATTTAATTTATTAGCAATATTAAATATAAAAATGGAATAAAACTGTTTCAAAGAATTCAAATTTCTTTTATAAAGTTTAAAAGATATTAGTTAATTAATACGTAATTAACAAAGGAGTAGTGACAAGCAAATGAATGGCGACAGGAAGTGTGAATGGTCTGAGGTGAAGGATGAGAACTCAGATGAGCGTGAACTATTCGTAGGCCAGTTCACACAGGACAACAACTGGTACCGCTGTCGCATCATCAGAGATGCCACCATTAGCTCATCAACTAGTGACAACACAAATAATAATAAAGATGAATCAGAGGGACTCTGTGTCGTTCAGTATATTGATTACGGTAACACAGAGGTGAAGAGACGCAAGGACTTGTTCTCAATTACTGGCAGTGGGGACAAAAAGTCCCAGCTTGCAGAGATGCCCCCTTGTGCACGTCTCTGTCGATTCTCTGATGACCTAGTGTACGCCCTGAGCTCTGCCAATCTAGAGCGGGATTATTTTCATAACGAAATCGTGCAAACCGAACAACCGGTCACTCTCAACTTTAATCATGATCGTTCGAATCTCGTAGGTTTTTAATTTGCTTTTATCTTAATAATTTTTAATATTTTAATTAAATAATTCAATCAATATTTCTACCTATTATTTTCTATTAATAATTTAGTAAACTACTATTTATATTGTTATTGTTGCGCGATCACGGTTCTTTCGTAATTTATAAAATCGTGACAAGTATTTTTTACAGGGGCAATAATACTGTAAATGTGATACTTCACTTTTCTAGTGTATCTTATTTTGTACTACTAATTATGCGGTACATCATGAAGTCATCATCAAAACTACACAAACAATATAAACCCCCAACTCTAAATATCAAATACGAACATACCTCTACATTACAATCTCAACTCCAAGGAAATATATTCGCCAAGGTCCCACTTTGCGCCTCTATTCGGTTCCGAAAGTTGAGACGCTAAATGAGTGTCGACGCATAACGAATATGTGGTAATATTGATCAGAAAGACTATTAGGATATATCTTTCTAAATAAAAATCAAAATAAAACAAATGTTTATCAAGAAATAGTACGAAAATTGCGCTCTTAGTCCATTAAAACTAATCAATAATACAAAATCACTAAAAAGTAAGTATGCATTATAAATATAATTATCAAAACTTCTTTCAAAATCAAAATTTACTTTTTAAAAATTTTTTCTAAAGTGGTTTGTACTCCATTGTCTTTTTTTCCGCATAAATTTCTTTAAAGCAATTAATGCTACCCAGAACTGATCTGTTTACCCTCGAACTTCTTTCATGATTATGGTCATCTTGATTAAATATCTGCTTGATCAATTAATTGCAAAGCTTGAGCTAAACGTTTCGTCGTTAACGTTAGTTCTACGGCAATATCTTCGATTTTTCCTCAGAATCGCTACTGTGTGCTGTCTGAAATGCAATTTCCATTAATTGAGAAGTTGTTATCTCTTCATTGTGCGAATCCAATAGTTCTTCTATATCTTCGACCTCCATTCCTTCAACTTGCAATGCGGATGCTAAGTCGACTATCTCTTTAAATGCAGTTATCCTATCATTATTCTTGCCATTTTCCCATGGGCTATGCACATATTCCGGCCATAATTTACGCCATAATTTATTTAATGTAATAATAATAATCGATTACTAATTAACTGGTTAACAAAAAATGTCTGAATTTGAATTTTTGTTGTTTATACACAGCTATTTACACTCATTTCAAATCGATAACCAGTCTTCCTCCACCATATCAGAATAAAATAGCAAATTTAAGTCATCGTATAAAATGCACTCAACCCAAAAGATGTCCAAGTTGAAAAATATCACGTCTCATTAACGCGCTTGCCATCAACGATTACGTATAGACAATGTTTATGTGTTTGTTTTTCAATTGCCAACTGGCATTTTTCCACAATGAGTCCAGAATTGAAATAAAATTAAAACGTCTCTCTTCACAACAAGCCTTGAGTTTCGAATCAAAGTGTAAAATGTTGCCATTACTGATTATGAAATAGATTTATGACATTTACGTTTTAAAGTCCGAAAGTTTTCTAGCATCGAGTCAGACCACATTCCGTGGTATTTCTTTTCTATCGTCATGAGATGTTGATGAAATCATTCTTAATTTTCCTCACTCATCGTACCAAGATTCTCCGCTAACTATGGTACGTGACTGCAGGAAAAGAAGTTTAATGCTCATTTTAAAACCAGCATTTCATCTGCACTGGAACTATTATTTACGTCGGTATCAAGTAAACTATGATATTCAGTTCAGTTGGAATATTGGGCTCGTGTGAAATTGGTCTGATAGCTGTAAGAACATTCAGTACTGAATTAAATTATTTTCCTTCTTTTGAATGAATACTTTTTTCACTAACAAAAGAATTAGTCACAAAGATTCTCCAGACTATTGGGATAGCAAAGCCTTTCATTTTCATTATTGACAACTTTGAAAATTTTCCACACACGATTGAAAGACGTTGTGTAGTTCCAAGGTTTTGCCCTGGTGAATCAATGTCATTCTGAAAAGAAGTATAGTATACTTTTATCACAAATTCATTTAGAGCCTGTATTGTTCAACTGTCACTAAACTACCACAACTATGACATAAATCGCCAACTTCGTTCAAGCAACTACAACAATGTGACATTTCAAATATATAAACTTGAAGAAAACATGCAAACAATTGCAGGTGCAATTTTTGTAACAGTAGTCACAGGGGTATAAGAAAAAGAAAAGTTTAGAGTTCATGCATATCGATTCATGTTCTGTAATCACAAAGAGCTCATAGCACGTTTTAATGTACGCGATGTATTTGCCTTAGATTGCTGCAGCAAGTGAAATCATTACAAAATTATGCTCGTACTTTGTGCAACGTCTACAAGTAATAGAAATAGTAAATAAATAGTTATTTGTGGAGACTTGTTATCTAGCCAAACATTAGACACTAAGTGGAATATGATATTGTGTATAAAATATTTTGCTTCTTGGACCTAGGAAGTCCATTTGTATGATACACAGCAGGTTGCCTTCTAATTCTATCAATTGTACGTATTCTCTGAATCTGAATGCGAATGTCGCTGTACATCCGTCAGTCAGAAATGTTGAATTATTTGTGTTTTGTAAATTTTCTAATTCACTTATTACACCAAAATTACACGAACAATAAACCAAATACATTTTATAATAAAAATTCTTTACTGTTAGGATTAGACGCATTGTGATATATGATATTGTTGTAACTATTTTTTTTTGTAATATTACATATATTGGGTGATTTTAATGATGGCCATAGGTATGGATTGTTGAGAACTTAACTCTTGGATCCGGCGAAGATTTACAGGCAGTGATAGATAAACGGTGTGAGAGTCGGGATCCGAGCGATTATTATCGACTGGGAAATTTAGAGAGTTTGGATAAAGTTTGGTTCCAGTTGGTGAAGACGGTAGACCCTGTGAGATATGGCGAGATCTGCACTATAGATAAGTGGTCCTCCAAGGAACGCCTTCGTCGCGACCAACAGTACAATTTATTATTTATTATAACTTACATAATTATATTATAATTTTGATTATTAAAATTTCGAAATAAGGATTTATAGATTCAAATTACAGCAGACATAGGAATATTATAATTTTTGATCAACATTATCAGGCAATTTACCAATAACGTATTTTCATTTTATCTAAACATAAGAAACTCATCACAGCAATTCGTATTTCTTAGAAATCGTGGAACGCATAAGTGTACTGTTAAAAAATTCTCGTCATGACGTGGATACATTCTTGTCTCTTCTAACATTACTTATTCATGATGCAGCTCGGCTAAATTTCACTTTCTAATAGGGATGTGCCGGATTTGATTTTTTGAAATCCAGTCGGAGCCGGAGCTGAATTTGTGACGAGTCTTAGTTAGAAGCTACTTATACTATTTTAAAGAAAATTTTTAAGAATAGCTGGGAATTGTACCTTTTAGAAAAATATCGGGCAAATAATAAAACTACTAATAATTATGGGAAATATTTTATTAAATTTTTTTATTAAATCAGAATTGTACTTCGAAAAAATTGACTTGAAGCATTTTCTGGAAGGAGTCTACTTCTGTGATCACTGATTACTTCACCTGCCACACTAAATAATCGTCCAGAAGGTACAGTAGTTGGAGGTGATCCAGGTACACTCGAGCTACTTTAGCTCAAATAGGAAATCTCTCTTTATTATATTTCAACCATTTCCATGGATCTGTCTGAGAGACCAAGGGTTCAAACAGCTAATGGCATAATTCTGACTCGATGCCTGCAGATATGTGCTGTTGCTCAGTGGGTGTTGTCAGGACGATCTCATGAACACAGTTCAAAAGTATCAAACTCTCTACCCGTTATTACTTAGTTGGTGGTTTAAGAGACTCCGTTGATGTGGTGTTAGAGGAGGAAATCAACGTAGAACTTGTTGAATGAACATTCTCAAAAGTATTAAAACACAGCAGTACACTGGCATTTACAGCCGTTATATTGGACAAATTGCACTTTACGATTTGAAATTTCAAATATTTGATTTACAATATTGTTTATTGAAAAATAGTAATCGATGTACCTGAATTGCTTATTTCTTTATTGACGTTGACTAAATTTAGGAAATATATATGTAGACATGCCTTATGACTCAAAAAATTGAAGTAAAATTTAGAGAAAATTCAAAATTCCATTAAATTTTAGAAGAAAACTGAAAATTTTTTTCATTTTTTCTGAAATTTGTTTTTTTGCTTATTTGTACATCTGTATACCCTTTCAAAATTCTGCAATTCGGAGCTGGAGCCAATTTTGTTAAAAAGTTCGAAAACCGGGTCCGGCCGGATTTAAGCCGGATTCCGGTACATACCTATTTTCTAATATGTTGCGGTTGGTAATTATTGCAATCTTTGTGTAAAAATGACCTTTCGATGTCTTTTTGGACTGATAAAAGACAATCTAAAGCATCCGTACATCATCTCTGTGCTGCATCAATCAACTCATCGATATTTCTTTGGTGCATCCGGTACTTCACAGATTCAATAGAATATTAAATCACAGATCTAAGACAATAATTACAATCAAGACTGATTATGATTTAAATTTTATGTTTAAATTTATAATTTTTTATTCAATAACTTCATTGAGTATGAAATGTTTTAAAATTGACAGCTCACATTTTTATATAGCTTTGTAATACAGAAAACCCTCCATTGTGATAACACAGATAAAGAAGACAACCACAAAAACGTAAAAATAAGTAATCATACATTTGTTGATGCAAAAGTTCTTGGCCCCTAATTAATATCAGGTGGATATCTATCGCTATATATATCTTATTTTTTCTAGTTTCTGATCTGGTGCGCGATCCAAAACTTTAGATACCGCTATTTCTCATCGATTTATTTATTATTTTTTCAATTCCAATATATTAGGTCAAACGTAATGTCGTTTTCATTGCAGATTAATTTTAAAGTTCTTTGCAAGATACAAATTGTTTTGAATCTACAACAGTGGTGGCCAAACTGGGTGTCGCGAAAATTTTTCGTAAAACTTTTTTAAACCAAAGAATAACCAAACCACTATATTAAATGTTTCATCATTAATAAATAAGTTTTATCCAACTTCATTGAGTTTTTTCCAACTTCATAAGTTTTATCCAACTATGCTTGAAAAGCTAAAAGTTATGTCTTTTTCATTTTCAATTCCAATGACCGAAAATTCTAGTTATGTAGAAAGGCTGAAAGGCATATGGGTGTCGCGAAATTTTTCCGTTTACAAAAAGGGTCGCGGCGCAAAAAAGGTTGGCCACCACTGATCTATAATATCGTCTCCATCGGATTGAATAACTTATTCCCATCGTGTAACTAACTTTTCTCTGTCTGATTTGTAAAAGTCTTGGTGCAATATAAACCCTTTTCTATTTGCAATTGCAGGCAATTTCTCATCGATTTTTGCATTTAAACGAGTTAGTTGTTCTACGTACGTATCTGAATTGTATTACCAGGTTTTTAATAACTCTTAGTGAACGATACCTTTCGAACACCAAGCGCATAACAATACTTTTTTTGCATGAATGTTAGGTTTTGCAGTCGATGTATTAGCTTGACCAGCCATTGTCTTTTTCCTTTGGGATTGTCGTGCAACACCAATTTTCGTCTCCCATGATAACTCTATCCAGAAAAGGTTCATTTTTTGAAGCAGTAGGAGCGCATTGCCAATGGAAAATCTTTGAATTTTGTTGCTTTCGCTTAAATCGTGTGGAGTCCATCTACGGGCCTTGCTTGTTTTCCCCATTGGTATTAAATGACAATGGATTGTCTTCCTATCTATGCCTGTTTCAGCACTTCATTTTTCCAGGGTCATTGTAGGATTCTCTTCCATTTCTAAGCGCAAACTGTCATCCTCTAAAGTTGACGGTCAACCAGATCTTTCTTCATTTTTCAGATCAAAATTGTATTCTTTGAATTTTCCAGACCATCTCTGACACTTTCGAACATCCAGAGCTCCAGGATCAATAGCATTAATTGTTCTTGTCGCAAATGGAGCATTTTTTCATTTATTAAATTGGGAAAGCATGCAATTTCGTAAATGGTCCTCGGAGAGTTGATAGCCATGATTTTTCTTATTCAAATTAATTTATACCTTATACAAAAGATTATTAAAAATAAGATGTAGAAATACATGTGTTGAAATCAATCAACAAATTAAATGCAAGTCAATAATAAAAATACGGCATTACTTATGACATCTAATAAATTGATGGGAAATATTAGAAAAAAATTAAATTAATAAATAAATGACCTACATGGTATCGAATAACATCATAATATGAACAGGAGCGTGAAAACCGTGAACGTGGGTGGTTTATATAGTGCGCGAATTCCAGTGCAACACTCCACCGCGGCTGGAAGTGCAGCTGGAACGGTGGTCCGGTGTCGGGTACTGGCTCGCAATCGAAGTTCAGCCGTGATTCAGTGCTTAGACACGGGTTGCTATGACACTGTCCCCTGTGACTCTATTTATCCTATAACCGATGAAACTGTCTCATCTGTTCCGCCACTCGCCCAGAAGTATCGCTTCTCCTTCACACAATCTAATCAAGACTCGCTATCACCCACTATCTGTGTCGAACCGGTGAGTTGATATTCATTTTATACGTGTTTTAATTGATTAAGTTGGAATTTATTTGTCATTTTTTATCTTTTGATTCGTTAATTTGTTATTTTAATATAATTATTATTATGTTCTTCTAAATTTTTAAACTTAATGTTTCTCGGAATCTTTTGGAGTCTACGAAAAATACTCATCTTAGATGCAAATAATTAACAAAAATGGAGCAAAGTTTAGTTTCTTATTGTAAAATAATAGTCAACATAAAATAATACTCACAAAACATGGAAATAATAACTGAACAAGATCTATATAAAAGTTAAAATATTGTTTAGCCCTTCAGGTCTCAGCGTGTTTATCTCGAAAATAGTAACGACCAATTATTTGAATTGCATTTTTTTAAAGCACAAAATCTACAACAATTAACTCTTGTGTAGGACCTTTGTGTTATTGACCTTGAAAATAAGAAAAGTATGGTATTACCTGCAATTTTGATTGCTACATATTCTCATGTGATGGACAAGAAGAGAAAATTTTGCGGAGGAAAGATCACTCTTGGATTCAGACTCTGAATTTGACTTCGGGATTACAAACAATTTCTAGACGAACTAATCGGGATTAAAA
>MQRK01155764.1:0-11620 GCA_001938485.1 Girardia tigrina | reverse complement strand
TAAAATATTTTTAATTTTCAATTCCAAATTTTGATAAACTAAATATTATTTTGTTTGAAATTAATAATTTTATCAAAAGAATTATTTTAAATTTTTTTCTACATAAAATTTTGTCAAAAATGTTCATATGTATTTTTCGAAACCCTAGCAATTTGATCTTCGTTTAAATGCATCAATATAACCTACAAATCCGCGGTAAATACAAAAAATGTGGTTTATCCAAAAAGTGTAAAGCTTACGTAACAAAGTTTGTTGCAAATATTTTGTGTTTTAATGGTTGAATTTTTTTGAAGAAGGTGGTAAAGGAAGGGCATATAAGATATTATATGCCTTACGAGTTCTATTTTGGAAGAAAAGTAAATGAGGATGCTAAAAATATATGCAGTGCTTTGGGTCAAGATACAGTTTGTGTCAGAAAATGCCGGCGTTGGTTTAAGAAATTTCGTGATGGGCATTTTTCGATGAATGACGAGAATTGTAGAGGCCATGTGTCTGATTTCAACCAGGAAGCACTTGAGGCTCTTGTGGCTTCAAATCCTGAAATTATGCAACAAGAGCTAGCGACAGCTTTAAACTGTTTGCAAAAAAACTATTTGCAATCAATTTCTGTCACTTGCTAAGGTCCACAAATTTGGAAAGTGGGTTCCGCATTATTTAACCGAAAAACCGGAAAAAAAGACTTACAATCTGCAGTTCGCTCCTCTATCGTCGAGACCACCGTTTTTAGAGAAAATTGTTACCAGAGATGAAAAATGGGTGCTTCATGATATTTGGATGTTACCTGAACGTTGGGCACAAGTGTTTATATTGTTGATTAAATTCTTTTGTTTGTTGAAATAAATTTGTTTCAAATATTTTTTTAAAATGATATTCATTATTACTAGACATAATAGATATATTCAAAAAAGCACAATAATTTAATTTATGAAGTATTTGTTGATGTTTTGTTCATATTTGGAGACCAAATCCGCTTTGATTACCCAGGTTATTGATAACCACCCTTGGTTTATTTATCGATACCACAAACTTGTCGTTTACCTCAATGTCATCTGCTTGTAGGAGCATGGGATAAAGACATCCTGAGTTCTAGACCTACACAAGCTTAAGTTCAAATAAATTAACTTAGTCATCGTGGATATGATTTTAATATAATTGAGTTATCAAATCTGCTGTTATTTAAATGCCTTTTCTAAGAAAAAATTATCTTTAAGAGAGATTTGAGCACCCCTTAACTATTGATTCTCCACACGATGACGCTGGAGATTTCCCTATTAGCTACTATCGTGATTTTAGGCCAAGATAGGTTAAGGAAAGACATTGTGCAATAATAACCCTGAATCTTAACTAAAAACATTCGGAGGCGGAAACCAAACGGATGAAATGTTAAAGAATTTTGAATCATCGAAAACTTTTTCTTACACTTAACGAATTATTAAAACACTTTTAGCAGCAGTTTGAAACTTCTTCACGAATCTGTTGATACTATTCTTCAGCCGCTGATTCTTCCTCTTGTGGATGTACGAGTCATTGCGGTAGTCCGTAATCATCTATTTAGTGACTCAATAATCTAGACTGACATAAGCCTTTCCATTTGCCTTTAACTCCTTGTTTAATTTGATATGCTCCATCGTTCGATATCCCGGAGTTGTATCTCCAGGATAACAGTGCGTCTCATCGCCCTGGTGTATATATTGAGGTCAATGGCTGTAACTCGGTGTACCCGAAAACTCTCTGTCATGCCAGTTACATATTAACAGAGCAGGGCCGTTTTCTTGTAGGAGCTCTATGCCAGAGGTTTGGATCCTCTGCAGCGTATAGTTCAGTTTCATGATCTTTTCGTGTAACTTTCGTTCGCGGGCGTCATCGAAGCACACATTTAAAAAATCATTAAAAGTTATTGACCCTTATTTTTATGCAAAATGAAATCAGTCTTCAGTGGCATCACCCTTTATAAAGCAAACCGGTGTAACGCAAGTTGGAGTTTCCTCCTCAACATGGAGACTGGACAACTATTCCATGGTCTTCGCGGAGTGATGACCGATTCGGGTCTGCAAGGTATCGATACTATTAATAAGCAATTTTTTAGTTATAGTTCCCCATAGGTAGATCAAATTTTTTAATAGAAAAATGTGTAAATATTTTTAAAAATTTTTATTTGGGACTTAACCGATGCATACGGGTTGGTTTCATCATCACATTTTATAACATCAGGTACGTTGAAGAGTTACACGGCCTCTCTTGTTGATGAGCAATCAGCTGTACTTACTGTTAACTTGGAATTCAATTAAAAAGAAATATTCCAATGTAGAAAATCACTTGTGAATACTAGTTCAGTTATGTGAACTGTTGGGACAGAATTCAAATTAATAAATCCGGTAAAACTATATAGTTAAGATAAACTAATTTAAGCAATATAATAACAATCAGTAAAAATTTATAGTCGAATATTATGAAAAATAACAAAACTTTATCCAAAATCTTAAGAATAACTAAAAATCATTCAAATAACGCAAAAGAATTAGAAAATAAAGAAAAATGTCAAAAAAATGAAATGATAATAAAAATCGATAATCCAAGAATTATGATAGATTATGAAAGTCCATAGAAATGAATTCTGGAAAAAAACAACAAATAATTATAAATGATAAAAATCAAAAAAATATACCAAAAAGATGATGAAACCCCCTGAAAAAAATATAAAAACATGTCATTGGGAATCCTACCAGGAAATAGAATATTGATAAAAATCAGCCGATCTATGTACAGAAAAAATTCGCAAAATATCTAAAATTTGTAAAACCGTCAAGAAAAAATGAACCAAAATCTATAGCAAAAATTGAAAATTCGAAAGAAAATATTTAAAAACTATTATCATTGAAAAGTCGCGAAACATAACAGAAATCAGCCAAAATTATAAGAAATAAAATCAGCAAAAAATCACCGAAAAATTAATGAATATAAATAACGTTAATGATGGGAAAAGGGTCGAAAATCATAAATGTGATGTAAATAATAACGAGATTGACAACGATTTATTAAAAAAATTATTTCATAAAACACGCTTAAATCTGAATATTTAAACAAATTGATTTATCATAAATATTTAATTTCATATTGTTACACGCCAAAACAGATCAATCAATATAATAGTCTGTGTCATTTTGGAGCTGTCTTGGTACGTTGTGGTCTTAATAAGTTGTGTTGGTCTACATCGGATAGTTCTTCTTGAAAGTTCTCTACGGTTAAATCTGTCGCTTCATACTCAAATGTAGACTTTTTTTCTATTCGGCATTAGACACTAAAACGAATTAAACTAATTAGATACCTAGCCATTCCATCATCATTTACCGCAACCGAAACTTGACATTTTTTGTTACCAAATGAGGACCACTCCACTCTTTATGACACTTTTTATTGTTTGGGATTAGATAAACTTTGTCACCGAAAACTAATGGATTTAACGCAATGTCATCATAATTATTTTCTCTCTTCATTGATTTTGATTCATAGTTAGACTTGGTTCTAACTTTACTGACTCCGGGTTTTCGAGAGATGCACTAAAACATCATTTTTATGGTGCTTTCTCATGTATACCACGAGTATTCTTGTACTCAAATGCGGCTTCTTCGACCGATCTACCAGCTCTACCCTATAACCGCTTAATTGTTCTATGAACTCTTTCAATTACTCCAGTCTTGAGGTCTTGAGAATTCTAGTTTGTCTTCTAATCTACTTTTAAAATCAACCTGTGTTTGGCTCATTTGACCGCTAAATTTATTCACTATATGGCAGCTTCCAATTCGCCATGATTTATGTGGTTTAGATCAGTTTTGGATCTCAAGCATGCAGCATCTTCTATGATTTCGTTATCCACTTCCAGCGCGAGTACGATTACAACGGAACATACATCTGTCCATATTGTCATTGGAGTCGTGTTTTACTGATGACTTTCTTTTACTCGAATCGCCATTGTCTGTTAATATTTTTTTAATAATTTTGGTCTTCTGTACTACTTTGGTTCCAACAGGTTCGTCTCAGCCTTTCTCTTCTTCAGCTCTCATTCTTTGAGCACATAATTCTTAATTGTCCGCACATTTGGAATTGTTTTCAGTTCTCCAACAAAGCTGTGCAATTCTCGCCTTGTTAAATTCCAATCTCTGTCTTTTGACAAACATAAACTCTAACAGGATTAAATTTTCTATTTTCTCAGGTTCTTACGATTTCAATCCCAGATTTAGGATGTTTTTAGACCTCTTCCACAGTAGTGTACGTCTCATCACAATATTAATCATCAATATTGCTAAATACAACGAATTTTATCTTCATATCAAAATTAATTACATATTCCACAATTTTCGTCATTGTTTTTTGCACTGAGCATAGCTAAAATTCCAGACGAGTGTGTAAAAACGTTTGACCACGCCATCTCACTGTTTGATGTACCCAAAGGCTGTGATCGATATAAATCTGTAAGTTGGCTTTCCGGAGATCAACAACAGCAGTATTCTGACCTGGTTGCCTCCATTTACTAATTCTATCTCCATATATGGGTAAATCTACTCCTAGATGTGAGTATAGTAGTTTTTGAGCTCAAGGTAATCAAGTACGGGTTTTATTTTCGTAATTGTTCATTTCTCTTGTCTCACATTTATTAAGGTATCTCTTAATTGGGCCATGTTTGTTTTCGCCATACACAACTAAGACATCTTCATCTATCAATGCTTGAATTTCCATGTCAATATCTTCTTTGTCATCGTTGTTTACAAATTGCATGGGAGTTATGCATTCTTTACGTTTCCGGGGATAGAGTCAAGAAAAAATAATGATATTACCTAACAGGGACTGATTTCTCTCCGCAAGTTATTTTTAATAGCGTGGGTATTTTTTCACCTAACACATCTGGCAACTCGCCCGGCAATAAAGACACCTTTTAATTCTGTCCATGCTTTTGCTTTGGATAAACCATAAATTTTTAAGGCATTTTTTCACCAATATCTTTTTTTTGTTTTCATCTAACTTTTTCTAGGTGGAATATGCATCATCAGTTAAGAACAGTGGAATTAAAAAGGTTAATTTCGATTCATTCTAGAATATTCTCAAAGCGTTTACAACCGATCGATCCAAATTTAGACGCCATCTTATACATTATACTTTTTAATCACGTCAGTGAATATTAAATTTTCCATTTCTCCTAAAGCCGCGATAGCTTGTGATATAAATTGTCACGCGATTTAAAACAATTTGCCAAGAAAACGTTAATTCATAAACATACTTAAATCTGAACATTTAAACAAATTGATTTATCATAAATATTTAATTTTATTAATAAATATTTGAAAATATTTCGAAGATTCAAAGATCCCAAATGCAAAAGAAGATCACAGATTTTTATCTTATTAATAAATGTTTTTCAAGTGAAATTTCGACTTCTAACAAACAGAATAAAATATACTCTTGAGTACATTGGTCAGAGATCGAAAATAACTTATCATTTAAAGAGAAGGTTGGTACCATTAAAATTGGGCGACAGAAGGACTGAGTGTTAATCTCTCTGTCGTGTCCGTGATATTATCTATGATTGATTGATGATACACGCAGAATGTTGATTATTGATTATAGAACCCTACTAGAAATTGAACGATTTAAATAAAAATTTTTATAAAATCATTGTTACTCGATATTGAATATTTTACGAGCAAATAATATGAACTCGAATACCTTACGGGTAGAAGTAAAATACATGTTTTGTTCGAGCGGTTGGTGGTAGCATCGACGGGGATAGAATTCAAATAAAAACTCTGAAGACTCTGACTGAATTAAGGAGACATAACTTTGGAAGGGTTAGTGGATGGTAACATCCAAGTATTTGATATGGGTGTCACAATCATGGAAGCATACTTACGACCTGTTGAACTCTTTTACGACTGACAGGGTCAATAAAATCATGATAAGAGTGCATTTGTGAAAGGAAAAATATAGTGAAAACAGTGTTCATCTGTCACTCTTTAATTTCATGACATTCCTTTCCTTTTTAAGAAATATTTAAAAATATTATCTATTTAAATTTTAAACCCAAAATTAAAATTTTTAAATAAAAATATGCGAATTTATTATTTCATAATTGTAATGTTCACTAAATCGCATCAGCAGTAGCAACCAATTAAGAGTTTTTAATGTGATATTTAATTTAAAAAAATCTTAATTGGATTTGCGACCCCTGAAACTTTGGAAACTGAAAAATTCAGATTTGCAGTAAAAAAAGTTAAAAACTATATTATGTTAAAAACTATATTATTATGTAAATGATAATAAAAAAAATCGAACACTTGTTTGAATCGTCGTTGTAAATAAATAAAAAATTTTGAATTCAAAGAAATTTGTTTGCATTTTACTAAATCATTTGCTTGTCTTAACAATCGCAATTTACTGAGTGGTTTCATAAATAATCGATTAACAATTTTCGACGATGATAAATAGACAATCGAAAAAACGAAAAAATTCCAAGAAAATTTCTTTGAATTCAAAATTTTTTATTTATTTACAACAATGATTCAAACAAGTGTTCGATTTTTTTGATTATCATTTACATCATAATATAGTTTTTAACATAATATAGTTTTTAACTTTTTTTACTGCAAATATGAATTTTTCAGTTTCCAAAGTTTCAGGGGTCGCAAATCCAATTAAGATTTTTTTTAAATTAAAAAATTAAATTAAATATCACATTAAAAACTCTTAAATGGTTGCTACTGCTGATGCGATTTAGTGAACACTACAATAATCTTTAGTGATTTAATAATTAAAATATTGAAAATAATATATTTACTTATTAATCTACCATTATTAATTACATTAACTTTTCAAAATTTGAATTATGTACGAATAATTAATTAACACAAATTTAATGACACATGAACTTCCAACTGGGTTAAAAGAATCGCCATTTTTTATAATATTTTTCGTATTTGTATTTTTTATATGAGTGGGAGCGTTATAAAATATTTAATCATACTTTCCGATTAAATTAAAAAAATTAAATATGAAAATATTAAAACAATTGATCCCGATCAGATAACGAAGAACATATACTAATTATTCAACTTCAAGATCATAATTAATAAAAGAAAGTATTAGCCACTTGATTTGATGATAAATAATCAAAAGCCTTTGTATTAAAAAATAATAAAGATTTATTAACAATATTAAAAAGAATATTTCAAAATTTATTAATAAAGTAATAAGTTTTGATACAGATCAAATGATTTTCAGAACCAATGTCTCCATTATCTGTTTCCTTAACACCCTTTAGAAAATTCTTCTTTAGCATTTTCTTTAACAATATCTTCTTTAACAATATCTTCTTTAACAATATCTTCTTTAACAATATCTTCTTTAACAATATCTTCTTTAACAATATCTTCTTTAACAATATCTTCTTTAACAATATCTTCTTTAACAATATCTTCTTTAACAATATCTTCTTTAACAATATCTTCTTTAACAATATCTTCCTCAATTATACCTTCCTCAATTATACTTTCCTCAATAATATCTCTTTCAACAAAACCTCCTTTGGACACCATTTCATTTATCAAATGTTCCTTTTCCATATTTAAATATATCTTTTTACGTGTTTCAGTTCTGAAAAAATACGGTCCGTTCTTTTCTTTTTTAATATACATCTTTTTGTTTGATGCTGACATAAAAAACAGTTTACCCTGCTTGTCTTGCTTAAGATACAGAACTTCTCCTTCACTATTTTTAATAAAAAGATGATTTTTTTCATCTTTATAGATACTAACTTTATCCGTGGAATTCGACGCATAATTATTTTCACCGATTTGTTGCAAATAAATTTCATGATTTTCTTCGTTATATTTATTTTCATTTAATTTTATAAACTTATTTCCATAATAATTATCGTCTCCAGTCGTATAGATTTTTTTATTTTTATCTGTATTAATTTTAACATATTCATATGCGGTTTCGGAAGATTGTACGTAATCATTGTTACCACCATTATAAAATATATACGTTGAATGTGGACTGTAAACATCATTTGAGGGTTTTGAAAGGTTATACGATGGATTACTAGGGGGAGGATATGTAATTACCGTTTGGATTTCGGTTGAAAGTTTTTCCTCTTTTTTTTTCATGCAATATTTTCTCGAAATCTTTAAGCAAACGATTGTTGGTATCAATATCACCAAAATCAAAGACAAGCAAATTATTAGCTTTAAATACCAAGCCAAATTAGTAAAATAATCAAAAAATGTAGAGTTCTTTTTTTGAAGTGGTCCTAATATTCTTTGATCAACTGGGAGAACTTTGTATACTTCGATTGTTCTTGTGACAATGTGACTATATGATGCCCACGTATCAATTTTCTTCAAAAAATTAGAATTATTCAAATCTGTGGCTTCGTTAAAATAGTAAACACTGAGCTTCATTTCGTCGGAAAAATGACTGAATTGCATCTCGGCTTGTATAAATTTATCCGTTCTTTTGTGATTTACAAGTCTAAAAAATTCTTTTCCAGTGGCTGTGTTAAAAATTGGTCTTCCTGGAAAAATGGCGATGGCATTTTCTATCTTGGGCCACTTAGAATATAGAAGGAAAAGTAAATAAGACTGATCACGAGAGTCAGACTTTTGGAAATTATATTGAAATATTAATGTTTCCGAATTCGTTAATGGGAAATCTTTGACGAATTTATAATCATAGTTTGCCGTCTTGGGTGTAGATTTACAAGGTGAACAAACCTCAATTATACCTAAAAGACATAATAATGTTAGAATTATCTTCATTTTCATCTTTATAAATATTTATAATAAAGATAATTATTAAAACAAAATTTTATTTATTATAATTGTTTTAATTTATAATATATTTTTTTATATTTCTTTAAAATGTATTTTTTTACAAAAAAAATATGTAAAATATTAATGTCAAAAAGTCATTTTTAAAAGTTAAAAATAATAAATATTATTGTCAAGTTTTTATTATTAGATTATCAAATTAAATAATAATTATTTGTGATAATTTCTATTTCTATTTCTTTTTATTTTGTTTAAAACAAGATATTTTGACATCATTTAAAACAAAATTATTATTAAACAAATTAGATGGATTTTAAAATAAGAATTAATCAAAAAAAAATTAAAATTGTTAAATCAAATTTCAAATTACTTAAATTCGAAATAAAATATATTTAAGAGATAAAAAATTATGATTTTTTAAAAGTAAAGTAGTAAAAGGATAATTTAAAAAATATGTTACCTTATCAAAAAGAAACTATAAATTAAATTGACATAAAAAGTTTAATTATAATATAATTTTTAAAAAAGACATGTTTATACATTTTTTTATAAGTTCAAAATAATAAAAGATTTACAATATTAAAAATATCATTAAAATGAAAAAAATAAACTTTGATTTTTTTCATAATTATTATTTAACTAATTATCCATTAAACAATATCAATTTTTATATATTATAAAAATGATTTTTTATTTTGAAAATTAATTTCTATTATAAAAGATGATTTTTATTATAATTTTTGAGTCACAATATTTTTTATATTAAATTTAGAAAATTAAAATACAACACTAAAATTTCTAAATTTTGAATATTTAAAACTAAAATTAGGACTTAACGAATTTTTAATTTTTTTTGGTTTATTTTACTTACTTAAATTTTACTTGCAAAATTTAAAATTAAACATCAAATGAATTACTATTTTTGAAATTAATTAAAAATGTTTATAAAATAATTGAAGTGGGAGTTTCCGTGGCGGTTCCCATTTGCAAAAAAAAACAAGGAAAAGACATAATCGGATACAAAATTTATTGATCACAAATTAAATTTTACTCGATTTTTCGGCAGTTCGCTCACGGTTAAAAAATGTCTAAATTGGTTTGAATTTGTGACACTCGAATTATCTCCGTTGAAACATTAAAACAATTGTTTTCGATTTTTTATTTACATATTTAATTTTATGTGGAAAAATTCTTGGGTCGATTGATCCCGATATTCTTTTAGGAAAAAAAACTTCTGGGAATTTTAATTTTATAATTATTAAATAGTTTTGCGACAACAAAAAAAAGAAATTTAAATAATATTTAAATTTGTGAAAATTTTAGCGTGGTTTGATTTCTTTGTTGGAAATGTTCACTACAATAATAAAAATTATAAAATACATAACAATTCACCAGAGAAGGTTATAAGGTGTAGTTATTGAAGTTTTACAATATCTTCTTTAACAATATCTTTTTTAACAATATTGTTAAAGATTTTTGTTAACATTTTTTAAAAATAGTTCTAATTATTTTTAACCTTTTTATTCAGACAAAAATATTTTAATGTAAATAGTTTATTAACTTTTATATCGAATATTTCATATTGTAATAGTAAGATTTTTTTTTGAAAATTCTTTTAAATACAATTTTAAAATTGATTTACTTATATAATTTGCATTAAGTTTTGTTTTTTATTCAAAATCCATAAATATATATTTTTCTAAAGATTGTATTTTATATTTCAAAGTCATATATTTTGTATTTATACTTTTCCTGTTTTTAAATTCAAAAAAAATGTTAAATAAAAATTTACAAATTTGTATAAAAAACTTTTTGAGACAAATTACATTTAGTTTAAAATTCATTTAAAATTCAAATTATTTGAAAGTTTTAAATAAACATTAATTTACTCGAATAAATAGGGATTCGTTTGATGTACGTACATTCAAACCAAAATCGGTTTACCGAAACGAATGTATCACCACGCTGTTAATAAATATACCAGGACCTTGGACTATACAGTTTGTTTTTAAATTCCTAGAAAATTTTTTTATTTCAAATAAAAATAAAATTAAAAATTTGCTAAAAATTTTATAGCAATTTTTAATGATATAGTGGGGATAATTAAAACCATAATCAATTACTCCAAAAAATTATATGTACGCAAAAATAACATTTGTTAAAAATAGTTTTAATTATTTTTAATCTTTTTATTCAGATAAAAAATATTTTAATGTAAATAGTTTATTAACTTTTATATCGAATAATTCATATTGTAATAGTAAGATTATTTTTTTTGAAATAATTCTTTTAAATACAATTTTAAAATTGATTTACTTAAAAAATTTCCATTAAGTTTTGTTTTTTATTCAAAATCCATAAATATATATTTTTCTAAAGATTGTATTTTATATTTCAAAGTTATATATTTTGCATTTATACTTTTCCTGTTTTTTTTAAATTCAAATTCCTTATCAGTCGGCATTTTTAAATTTAAAAATCAATTTTATAAATAATTAAGGAAAGGATTTTTATATAATATTTAAATAATATTGAATAAAATTAAGGATCGAAATAAATATTAAATAAAAAACTCATTCACAAAATTTTTAAATATAAAGTATTATTTCTCAAACTACGAACTTATACTTTATGAACAAAATAAAAGTTAATAAATTTGTATGATATTAGATTTCAAGGGGGTTCATTTTTGACTTATATCCTTTTTAAAATTAAATTCATAATTATATTTTAAGTTTTTAAAAAATCAGTAATATTGTTACAAAATATCGAGATTGTTTTACACTCTTATTCGCTTTTAT
>MQRK01155760.1:0-12516 GCA_001938485.1 Girardia tigrina | reverse complement strand
AAAAAAATTTTAAATTATAAAATTTGCTTTTCTAGCTGAAAAGAAAGAACACTTCCCAAAATTCATTTCATCAAGAGGAACGACGAAAATTGGAATCGGAAATCGCATCTATGAAATGTCTGATTAGAGACAATAATGAAAAGAAAAAGGAAGAGACCAAGCGTCGTCAAACTATATTTGGTGGTTATCGCCTAAACCCGACGTCTCCGATTGGAAAACAGATAGCAATGAAAACCAATATCCATGCCATAAATACAGTAGATGAATTAAATGATTCGTTGGGAGATTTTCAACCGAGTTCTGATTTCGTAATGCATATTTTTGTGTCAGAAACATTGGTATTAATTATTTCATGTACAGCAAATTAATACATTAACGAAAGAGCTGGCCGAAGCACAGGCTGAAATAAGTAAGTGTCAAATTAAGATAGGAAAGTTAGATTATGATAATCGGGAATATATGAAAGTATGGTTATTTTTTTGCGGAATCTTAGTTCAATGGCTTTTTAAAACGACCAGGATATCAAACGTTTGCAAGAGGAACTGAAAGATCAAGAAGTGTTAGAGACTGAAATGAATGGTACAATAAATCTGAACCGTATTGATAGCTTGTTTACTATGTTAATGGTTCTAGATTTGAAATGCAAGTATAATGACATGGAAATAAGTCTGAGAGATTATCAAGCTACCGCCAAAAAATTGGAGGCTCTATTAAACGAAGAAGAGAAGTTAAGGAAAACTCTTAATGAAAATGTAGGAAAATCATTGAATTTGCAGTTCAATATTCATGACCAAATGTTTTCAGATCAATAATTTGAAAAATGAGCTTGATGAAGCTCTTTCTGAGAACTCTAATCTGAAAGATGAATTGGTCATTGAAAAGAGCTCGTTGGATTTACTAAGAGCTGAGATTAGGAAACGACCTGATTACGTTTTGATGTTGGCCAACGGTGATGAGTCCCACGAAGATGCAGATAATACAACGAGCCAATTAAATATCACAAATGAGGTGGGTTTTGAGATTTATGACCTTGAAAATTATGTTTGTGTTCGTGAAATCAATTGTAGGAAATAACAAATCTGAAGGATGAATTGCTTGCTGCAAATGAAATGATTTCTTCTTTAAAGGTTTAATCTGAAAATGTTTATTTAATGTATTCTTAAAAAATGTTCAAAACTTCAGGCCACAGAATCGTATTACTGTGATTTGATAAACGATTTAGAGAAGCGAATCAAAGAACAACAAATGGAAATCGAAGAAAACGAAAAGAAATTAAGCGATGTTCAAAAATCTCATTCCAAGACGCTGGAAAGCATTCGATTGAATCATAAAAACGAGATCGATGAGTTGAATGCTGAATTGATAAATCAAAAGCTGCTGTACAAAGAAACGAAAACAGAATTGGATGAAACGAAAGCGGAATTCGATGCAGCAATTGATCAGTTAGAGCAATTGAAAAAGACTTCAACCAATGGTTTCGGCAACCTATCAAGTACCCTCATCACATCCCCTCAGTTTCAGAACGATAAAGACGCAATGATAGAGGACTTGTTGATTTCATTAGATAAACTGGACGATGATCTGATGACGGAGAAGGACAAGACCAATCAAATGAACGTCAGTTAATTTATTATTTTTGTATTATTAATTCAGTAATATTTCTTTTAATTTTAATATTTTTATTGAATAGAACAGTGCTATTATAAATATTTCACCTTGCAATGATGAGCTAACGGAAACAATTTACCTAAAAATATTAGATTCATCAGTAGTATAACATTGTTAAAAAATAATTATTTATTATAGCTAGAACATTGTTTGGAAGGATTTGAAATCAATTGAGATTGTAACTGTTATACGAAAGCTCGATATAGCTTCGCCGCACGCAAATGGTTAAAGAACATCTTAATCAAGAAATATAATTCTAACAACAAAATATTCATTTTATTACTCATTTCATTATCACTGGGGTTACCGATTTAATTACAACTCTGAAATAATTACAACGAAGTAATACTAAAATAATAATAATCATCAGGCTGTATTAGTTCTATTGGGTTCTTGATCAAAAGACGTTGACATTAACACAAAACGTTATTTCTATCACAATTTGAGTTTTTTAAACAAATATTAGGTTGGGGAAAAAGAAATCCATTATTTTGGCGTGAGATTCAAAACTTTATATAACATGTTTCGGATTGTCCTCTTGGAGTCAAATAAGCACCGTTTTGTTGTATAATTAGTTGTAATTTTGAAGGTAGCTTCATAATGCCTCTCTCGTAGAAGTCTTGGTCCTTATTAACGAAAACTGTAGTAATCGATTTTCACAATCTTTGTATTGATCCCAATTTCTTATCACTCAGGAAATTTTGGTGCCAGGTCCGGACTATATGGTGGATTCATTAAAACTTCCCAACCAAGCTCCCTGAGTTCCTGGCGAGTCACTACAGACGTATTTTGTCTGGTGTTGTCGTGATGGAACACAATACTTCTTCTTTTGGCCAATTCTGGTCGTTTCTCATCAATTGCTATCTTCAAACGGTCCAGTTGTTGACAGTACAGATCTGAATTTAGTGTTTGACCATACGGAAGCAACTCATGATTCCTTTCCAGTCCCACCAAATACATAGTAGAACCTTCCTGGCCGTTAGTCCTGGTTTGGCGACCGCGCTTTGACCACGATCGTTTTCGTACAATATTATCGTATGTGACCCATTTCTCATCCCCAGTAATCATCCGTTTAAGAAATGGGTCGATTTCATTTCGTTTGGTCAAGGCTTCGCAGATGTAAATTCGATCCATCATGTTTTTTGGTGTTAATTGGTGTGGAACCCAAACATCAAGTTTCTTTTTGAATCCTGCTTTGCCCAAATGGTTTAAAACCGTTTTGTGGTTGATCTTCAGCTTCTGTGCGATGCTACGGCTACTAACATGCCGGTCAACTTCGATCATTACCGAGATTTTATCGACATTTTCAACGATAGACCTGCCTGTGCGAGGTGCATCTTTAACATCAAAAATTCCTCCATGGAATCGACGAAACCAAAATTGCGTGTAATTAGCTGTTACAGTATTGGCACCATAAACACCATTCACAATAACAGCCGCCTGGCTTGCATTTTCACCTTTATCAAATAAAAACTGTAAAATGTACCGAATTTTTTCTTTGTTCACTTCCATTTTTAACACCCTGTAACTCATTACTGAATAAAGAAAAGCAAAATTTTTTTTGTGAAATTACTGTGAAATGTCACCTTGACAAAGAGCATAAATTTGAAATTGTTTGATCGCTAAATAATAGATTAAAATAATGGATTACTTTTTCCCCGACCTAATATTTTCAAGGATCTTTTGCACTTTCTTTTTACACATACCATTATAAATAAGAATTGATATAAATATAAATATGGTTATTGTATTTTTTTACGTATTAAAATTCTTTACTTTTTTTTAATAAAAAATTATAAAGTGAATTAAAATTTTGTCACAAAGATTTTGTTGCGTCTTTTATTAAATTTCAATTTCAATACCAATTTCCATCTGGGTGGGAGAATCACCATTCTAAATTCAACATACTTAAATCAACATACCGCATCCATACACATTCAAACAATTTAAAATATTCCTCACACTAACATTAACAATAATCTTCATAACATAGGGAAGACTTGATTGACTTTAATTTTAGACATCAAAAATCTTTTATTTTAATTGAGTAGAATTTGAAATACATTTAATTAAGCTTTTTTTGCTTTAGGTATATTAGGTTCGTGATTAAAATTGGAATTCATAATTTTGTAAATTTTATTTTTATTACAATTTTCATTATTGAAACAAATTTATGAGGAACAATATTTTATTTACATAATCCAGATCTCAAAATTTTAAATATAAATAATAATATCGATAAATATAAAAATATGTTATTTTATTCAATTTTGATTTTTTTTGATCTTAAATCACTCGAATATAAATTATTTCTTTTTAATTTGTTTTTAATAAAATTTCAAAAATAACTTAAATTTAAAATACAAAAATATTTAGCAATATTTAAATTTATTATTATTTAATAGAGATTCATTAATTATAAAATTTATTTGTTATTAAAAAAAACGTGTATAATAAACATTATGATTTTTATTTTAAATAGTGTTACAAAATGTATCAAAATCTTCTTTACAATATTCTTTAACTTCGAAAATAATATTTTAATTGTGAATTTTTAAAACTTAATTTTTATAAAAATTTGTCTCAATTTAATTAAAATATTATCATTACTCTAAAATTTTTACAAAACATTTCATTTTAATTAGTAAAATACTATCTGTGAAATATAATTTTTACAAAAATTATTTCAATTTAATTGGTAGAAATGTTACCTATAAAATATATTTTATAAAATCTTATTTATTTTAATTGGTAAAAAATATTATCTATAAACTTAAATTTTATTTAAAGATTATTTCATTTTTATTATTCAAACATTATTTTTAATTTATCTAAAATATAAATATGATTTTTAAAAAATATCAAAAATTTAAAGTTCACCCCAACAAGGTATACGTTTTTTTGTACTATGAACCCTCCTAAATGTCTGAAAATTATTGGCTTTGTTTTTTAGTCATAAATTACTTTGGAGAGAGTAGATCTCGGTGACATCAAATTGACCGCTCTAGAACATTTATACAATTTCCCCTGACAGAACTAACAGTATTTTATTTAGGCACTAAACCTTTTGGAAACAGAAACATTTCACAGTAAAGAATTAAAGAACACTATTTTTATAATTTATGGTGATGATCTATTGCAAAAGAATATTTATTGTAAAACTCTGTATCAAAATTTCATATTTAAAAACAAAACTTAGTATTCATTTCATTTTTTTAAAAATTCTGAATAAAAATAACATTCTTGTGGCTATCAAACGGTGCAATCCCTCTCCAGTTGTAACCATATAAAGATGAAGCTTGTAGAAAGACAAAATCACAGTCGTTCAGTTTTTTAAGAGGATAGATCCTGAAAAGTGACGTATTTTCTGACAATGTGCACCATAATAATCGTATAGAATTTAAGAAACTAAAGAGTCTGAAATGGTAAGTAAAGTCAACGTCGACAAAAAAATCGAGTTCTTGAGGACAAGCCGTTTTGCAAATATTTGTGGAAATGCGAAGATGTACGGCTCGCACGATATCTTCTTATGACTTTTAAGCCCGGAAACAGAACTTAAATTTCGATGGATAATCAAATTTTTCATTTTCGAAAAACGTTATTTGATGTCATGTATCTTTTATTACTATATCTATTTTATTGTATCATTATACCTATTCACCATTAAATTCTTTTGCATAATCCGTGTTATTTCTCGAATATCATTTATTTAACACGCAATGTTAGCAATAAATGCCAATTTCTCATTGTCAAAAGGAAATTTCTACACTTTGAAGAAATTCGCTGTATATATCGTACAAATATTTAATTAGACACAGAATAATTTGATAATAATTTTTGAAATGACTTATTATCACAGTCTATTTTTATTTAATGCAGAAAATTTTGGAGGAGATATTCCATCATGTCGATTTGAAATTCGAGTAAGGATAATGAATAATCTTTTATTGGTAAATGTTGCGGCGTTGTAGACTGGATGCACTGGATAACTTTAGGACTCTCGAGGCGAAGGTTGTGTCTCAAAAGAAGGATCTTGAAGATTTCCGATTGATTGTCATCGAGAAGAACGAAGAGTAATTTATTGACTTTTATTACCAAAATTTGAATTTGTGAAATGAAAATTATGAAATCCAGAATCAGCACCCAGAAGAGATACATCAATGAACTTTCAAGTAGTCTGAAAATGGCCAATGAACAGAGGAATATACTGAAACAGGTAAATCCTCTTGCTACTAAATTCCACATCAATTATTTAAATTTTGTTGAAACTGTCAGTGATTATTAATGATTTTTGTGATTAAATTGAATTGATTGATAAAATGAGTATCACAGAAAAGCCGCACATCAATGACACTTAACAACGTCTCCTTCATCCTCGTTTTTGATATTTGTTATGCGGATTATAATAGACAAATCTGGGATTAAATCACAGTTACGATATCAAAAAGGAGAATGAGGGGTAACGTGGTACTTAAGAGAATATATACAAATTACTATTAAATATGGAACTTTTATTAATGTCGTAGTGCGAGCTCATCAAATCGATTTTTCTCTATTTTGTGATTATTTTCTGGATACTCGACAACTGGCCGTAGAAATCAATTTTATGACATAATAATTGTTTTTGTTTACTTGTACGAATTGGTGATTATAACTTTTAAATTAATTTTATTATTTGTCACATTCTGCCGTTACATTTTATTTCTGTGTAAACATTAAATTTCATTTTTACAAGTTTTTATTACTTTTCATTTGTTTGTCTGTCTGTCTGGATGCATCAAATCTTGCGATCGAAAATTCACCCACTTCCCGTTCACCTAGCGACATGAAACTTTCAAAACCGCAAAAAGTAATTAAAGTGTCGTTCTCATGTTTTCCTCAGTAGTAGGCTTTGAAATTTGCTACATCTAAATGCAAATAGAAAGCGGGTTTTCGCCTGGTAGGCTTTGATAATTCAGTCAAACAAATGTGGGAAAAATTAAAAATTTACTTTATTGGATCATTTCACTAAATTTTATTACAATAAAACAGATAGAACAAGATGTGGGTCACAAGTGATCACAGAAAAAGGACCGCTACTGACTATAGCGTCATTGAGCGTTCATAGATTGAATTCGTTCCACGATTGAGTTGACTGGTTTCTCCGTGGAACTCGAGCATGGGTTGAAACAGAGTATATTGTGTTTCGCCCAAGTCGACGAACAGTGCTTGATATTGGATATCACGCATCTTCTGCGAAGGTTGTTGATTGCAACATCGGATAGCTTGAGATCTTTGATCACTTCGTCATTCTTCTTCGGCCAGGAACCGAGACAGCCCACGACAATTGTGCCTAGTTGAACATTCCAGCCGGGAAATTTGGCTTTAGCTTCGGCTTCCAAGAACTCGTATTTCGTCTCGTTAAGTTCCCTGGCTGACTTGAGGTTCTCCGTATCATTGTACGGTGTCTTGATGTCGATCAGCCATAGAGTTCTGCCTCCAGTGTTTTTGGCTTGTATATCGATTCTTCTGCTCGTTGTTGAAAAATCACTTTGTTCGTCATTCTTAATCTCATAGTAGGGCATTTCGAAGTCTATAGCCTCGATAACCAAGTCAACTACAGCATTGTGACGAGTTTGTGTCGCCAGGATTTCAGTTAATTCTGTGCCTGGGTTCAAGCTCGATGACGCATTAATCATCCTCTCATTTCGAGCGTAAATATGATTAAATCTGTTGAGAATAAGTTACGTATTAATCAACTTGGCATTTATTTCTGATATATTCCTGTCACTGCTCATCTACCTCCTTTAGTTTGGCCGCAAAAAGTAATTAAACTGTCTTTCTCATGTTTTCCTCGGTAGTAGGCTTTGAAATTTGCTCCATCTAAATGCAAATAGAAAGCGGGTTTTCGCTTAGTAGGCTTTGATAATTCAGTCAAAAAATGTTGGAAGTGGGTGAAATAGATACAGAACCGCAAACATATGACAAATTATAAAAGCTTGTACACCAAAAAGTTTTTTGGTATGATATTATTTGTTTTAGTAAAATGAAGATTTACTTATACTTACAGTCCTTTGCGGATAAGAATCTGGAATCGGCGTTTAAGTGCAAAAGTCCATAGTAAAATTGTAAATCTAAAAATAAATATACAATAAAATACAACGAAACAGATAAGTACACCTATCTGCAATTATCAATCGGTTAAATTATTCAAAAAAATTTCTTACCCCTAACACACTAAACACACACAAAAGCAATGAATACCTCATACACACATGAGGTTGAATCGTCAATTAAGTGCAAAAATTTGAATTTAAAAAAATTAAAATTATGGAAAAAATTCAATATACACCGATCAGCAGAACTAATGACACTTATTTATGGTATATTATCATAAAAAAATAGCAGGATATCGGAAGACAGTGAAAAAACGGAACTAGTGCCGTCAAAAAATTTCAAGAAAATCGTGAGATTTGATCAATTTTAAACTGGACATGTTTTTTAAACTATAACTTTTTGCGAATAATTTTAAAAAATAAAACATTAAACTATTTTTCATGACCAAAATAACAAATAAATCATATGAAAGACAGAAAATCTTGACGCGCAAGAAGAGGAATGCCGCTCAACATAGTTATTCCATCAAACAGGTGCAAAAATATGTCTCTTATAATGACAATATTACGGGGATGTCCACAGCTTTTTAAAATATATAAATCATTATTAGTTCTGATCAAAAAATCGATTATAGACAAAAAGTAAACTAAATCGTGTTTACTAAAAATACAATGATATTGTATCGGTTCGTACGATCTGGAAAATTCGATATTGGAAATATATATCCAAATTCGACGAAGTCATGGATTGCCTAAAGAAAGTTGAGAAATCCGATCTTTTTCCAAGTCAAAAATTCACTGCCTATAGGTTGTTCATTTACACCAAACTACCTTTCTTCCTTAGATCCAACAAAATAGCCATGAACAACTTTACCAACAACAAAGTTCAAGCTCCAGCCCTTGACATTAAAATAAGAACGCAAGCGCAAAAATTCATGAAACTACCCCTCAACACCAGTGATCACTTCTTCTATACGACAACAGCAGAGGGAGGAGCTGGACTCAGAAGAATGGCAGATGAATATGCAGTCCAGTCCATCATATACATATATCGTCTCGCCAATTCCAAAGATCCAAAACTAAAAGAAACCACTTTCGCTATCCTCCGGAACTTCTACTCTCATCACGGACAAGCAACGACCTTCGAAGCATATTCCACGACCTTAACAGCAACGAACCGAAATCCTATTGCAAAGCGGCATGTCAATGGTCCAAATTCACCGTCTCCAGAGTCATGTTGAAAACAGAACTTCATCTCGACGTCAAGCTCGATTGGATTGCCGACACCAACCGAGTTAACCTCAACATTGTATACCGACACAAAACAGCTTTCATCAACACCACAAATGAATCAGCCATATCCTCCATTCTTTTCAATCACATTAACCACACCCACAGAATCCTACTGCTAAACGACAAAAGGCTCTCAGAAACTTTCGACGTCTCCACCAGCAACGAGTACCTCAACAAAGAAATCATGAGAGAATTGATCACCTTTGAAGGTTGGTATTTCATCCACAAAGCCCGATTAGGCCTCCTTTCATGTACCTTCCGCGACTACCTCTTCCAAGAAGAAAAATCAAACTTATGCAGGAAATGCGGAAACGAATTTGAAACACCAAAGCATATCCTAAACCATTGCAATTACTCACTTGATTTGGCCAAGACAAAACACGACAAGATAAATGACGAACTTGCAAAATTCCTAAGCAAGAAATTCGGCAAATCAGCAGTATCCACTGAAAGAAACACAAATTACCAGACGGCTCAAACAAATTCATGGACATCTTTGTTGACCTTGGACCCAACTTCTGGATAATAGAAGTCAAAAGCCCCTGGGATACCGATGAAACTTTCAGAAACACCTACATCAGAGCATGTGACCACTATCTTGACGTGCAAATGGACCTCCTAGAATGCCACAACAAGACCACAGTTAAAATCTTCCCCTTTGTTGTAGGTTGTCTAGGGAGATGGCACCCCCACAACACCTCCATACATCACGCCATTGGATGGAATGACGATGAAGTCCTAGCATACGCCACCAGAATCGCTAAGCGAAATATCGAAGCATGCGCCAAGCATTACAACCGACACCTCTACATTTCTGATGAAGAGATAATAAGAGACGGCACTGCTTAAAATCAGGCAGTCAACAAACCTCTAGTTTACTCTGTAAGAGAGTGTAACTCTTCGCCGTGACGTAGCGAAGATAGATCAGTCATTTCATCGAGACATCACGCAAGTGATGATGGTCTCGCATTTGATTTAAATCCACCTAAGCGGTGCGTTTAAATTAAATTAAATTAAATCAATATATAAATAATTATTAGTTCTGATCAAAAAATCGATTATGGATAAAAAGTAAACTAAATCGTGTTTACTAAAAATACAATAATATTGTATCGGTTCGTACGATCTGGAAAATTCTATACAGTTTACCCTGAACGAAGCATTATCATATACAAGATAATCCTCTTATTTATTTCAATACCATTTCAAAGGTTCAAAAAATGAATACAAAGAGATAATGAATTACTATCGTCATATAAAGAAATTCATCGCCGACTGCTTTGATGAAGCAGATATCTTTGGTGACTGTTTAAATTAATGGGATTATATTAAAAAAGTGTGTAATTTTGTATAATAATAAATATTAAACAAATATCTTACGAGGGGTGTCCCAAAAGTTCACGGACTGATAAGTTACAATAAATTCAAAAAGTTTATTCCAGTTAACAAAATTGATCAATCCTCATCAGAATCACTATCGAACTTTTCAATATAAACGCCATTCAGTTTCACACACTTTTCCCATCTTTGTGTCAAATTCCTAATACCATTATCGAAGAAAATACGCGGTGTCTCAACGGACGTTGTTGGTCGCCCACTGCGTCCATCATCCTCCAATGATTGACGCCCTGCCTGGAATCGTTGCACCAACTTAAAGACAGCCGTTCTTCCCATAGCGGCATCACCTAAGACGGTGCACAATATCTGCAGTAGAGGTGTCTTCCTTCCAGAGTAAATAGATGATTGCTCGTTGAGATTTCACTGCCTCTTCCATTCTAACTACAAGAGAGAAAAATGACAAATTAATACATTCGTATGTCACACATATGCCGACGGGCAGCCAATGAGAGTTCACCTCAATTACAATTGGTTGGGTCCCCCTCATGTCGTCGTACACACCGCGCGTTACAGTCACTCACACACGTGACCACGCCATATTCTTTCAGTCCGTGAACTTTTGGGAGACCTCTCGTACTTCTATTTCATGCATAAAATGAGAATAATAGTGAATAATTCCATTATAATTTTGGTATAAATTTGCAATTAACTGTTGATTCAGTGCAGTTAACTGCAAGCCACTGTATTAAATAAGTATACAATTATAAATGACCTTGTGTAGGAGCGTGTATGTGCGAGAGGGAGAGAGAGTGGGTGGAATAGTAGTGTGTGTATTTTTAAATGAACCCATCCTTTACCCATAAATACCTAAATTTTTGGGTGTACATCTACAAAAATTGGGTATACATTGCAGACTAAAATTGCCCGACTCCGACTCCAACTCCTTTTTAGGTCAATTTATAATATTTGTTATTAATTTGGTCGGACTCGAGCTTCACGAATCCGACATCGAGTTAGCCTTCGACTCCGACTTCCCAAAAATCCTTAAACTCCGATTCATTAACTCCAACTCCGACTCCCGCAGCCCTGGTACATTGTACACCCAAAATGTCCTTAAAAACAATGTATGTATGAATCCATGGAATTATTTTCCTACTTTAGTAATTTCTTCAATATTTAAAAACATTTATTTAATCGATTTAAAATACAGTTTAAACTTATTTTTAATATTCAAATATTTAAGGATTATATATCTTATGTTATAATGTAAAATGTAAATCACACTCGAACAATTCATCATCAAGAACATCCAAAGTACCAATTTTCCACCTGATTATTATTTCCAATCATTTCTATACAGATGGATTAAATTATTAATCAGTGAAGATGACGATTTATCTGTCGAATTATTTTTTTATTTTATGGATGAATTTTGTTTTTCATTTGTAAATGATTATCAATTTTTGTATTTTTTGCCGACATGCACGAGTGTTTCATTTCTCTGAAGATGACAACTGATCCGTCTATTAATGGCAATACAAAATAGAGAAAAATCCGATCGAAATCATTAACAATATTAATAAAAATATTTAAATAATCGCATTGATGTCTCGTGTTATAGTACAATGATGAACTGATCAACTCGCATGGACACTTGAATTATAAACAGAAGATCAAATTTCTCAACAAACTCAGAGACGATTTGTTCAACGCTCGAAGTGAAAAAACTAGTCTTTCGAATCAGCTGGAAAGGCTCAACTCGGCAATCAACCAGTGTGATCCAGCAATAAAGAATATGATCTTGCGAAGGGCACGAGAGTCCATTTGAAAAAGAAAGTAACACCAGAACAGCTCTGACTCTGTTTAGTAATGACTTAGTTCAACACGAATAGATGTAAATTGAAATGTACTTCTGACTGACTTGTATTAGATGTATTCAATTAGTAATAAAGATTGTTGTGTTTGTATTATTTTATTTTTATTCAATTGACTATAAATGTGAAGTTCTAGTTTCCTTTTGTAAGACGACTTTAATGGTTTTTCAAAGTGCTTTTTATTTTGTATGTTGTTGTACTAGTGGAGTCCTAGCACGTAAAAAGAGCCATAAAAGTAAAAAGAATAT
>MQRK01155706.1:0-10008 GCA_001938485.1 Girardia tigrina | reverse complement strand
TCAAAATAGTCTTACGAAGTTTAGTAAAGACAGACGACGAGTGAATATGCGAGAAATTCTTTGGTAGCATGATAATGCTCGACCACATTCATCCAAGTTTACCACGGAGTTTTTTCAGACAAAAACATGTTGAATTGATTAAACAAGCTCCATATTCGCCTGATTTAAATCATTGTGACAAATGGCTATTCAAATTTTTAAAAGGATCACTAAGAACAACATCATTTGCAAGTGATGAAGAGGTCTTACAAGCGGTCAGTGATATTATGAGGAATCTCTCACGAGGAAAAGTTTCACATGAATTTGATAAACTTTTTATACATGCTGAAAATGTTATTTGTAGTAATGGTGAATATACTGTAGTGAAGAAATATATATTTTTTGTTTTATATTTGTTTTATTTAGAATTTAGAAATACAGAGGAGTAACGGGAAAACTTTTGTGCCATATTAATATTTTTAGGGAAACATTTACTAGATTTTCATGATTGTATATATTATTTTTACAGTTTCAGTTTTGATTTCATGATTTTAGATTAATAGAATCAATATTTATATATAAAACGAAGTCCGGATGAAAATCTTCTTTTAATAACCAAACTCATCCATTTAAAAATATATTTCAAGACAATATATTTCGACGGATCTACCGTCATCTTCAGGTCACTAATTAATAATCAATTCACCTGTATATAAATACAAAAATGATGATTATGTAATCGATTGCATGAAATCATGCTAATCAAAAATCCTCAATAAGCTGGTTGAGACTGCCGATTGAACATTGATTTTAGGGCAACGTGACCTAATTAACAATGCTTCAAACGACACTCTCTCCCAATAACTGTCAAAATGCTTACACAGAATTTTGAGATTATCAAAATTAACATCACATTTATATTTTTTCCTATATTCTGCAATATTACTCTTACTCTCTTTTCGACCATGTTCTTGAATTCGTTTACAGAGATGACGGGCAGTCTCTCCAATGTATGTGGCATCGCACCCATTACATTTATATTCATAAACAATATCAGAACAAAGTGTTAAAGGTGTAGTAGATTTATTACTGAACATATTTTGAATTTTATGAGATCTTTAACAATGCATTTTTAAAGTTTTTAAAGTTTTTTTTGATTAGCATGATTTCATGCAATCGATTACGTAATCATCATTTTTGTATTTATATACAGGTGAATTGATTACTAATTTGTGAATTGAAGATGACGGTAGATCCATCGAAATATATTGTCTTAAAATATATTTTTTCATGGATGACTTTGGTTATTAATATTTATATACTTTAATATTTATATACTTTTTATTGTACCCATTCTTTTCTGGTCTATGTTTGAGATCTTCTGTTACATCATTTGCATTTTTATATGAAGAACATAAATTCTAGATTCAATATACAAGTTCTTTCATCATATTTCTATCATAATTAGGATCGCAAAAGCTTTTGGGACTGTTATATAAACCCTTATAAGAAGATTTTCGAAAATCTTGCGTGCTGTATTTTGATGTTTTTCTTTTAACAGGAACATCAAAAAAGAAATACTATTTGATTTTTTAGTTTTACAATTTAATTTCATACTTGGATGTAATCCATTCATAAAACATCGATATTGCTTCTATTGTTTTATATATATTTGTTTACTTTTTTGATTGATTAAAATTTGTAATGACAATAAAATCGCCCGAGAATTTATTCAATTTTTTTACCCATTTTCGCATATATTTAAACAGATCATCATGGTTGAACAAATTATTTGACAAATTTAAAAAACATCATACCAAAAAAGCCTAATTTATCTTGACACTTGATTGTAGATGTTTCTGCAGGTTATTTCAATAATAATAGCCTCAATGAACTTCTTTCGAAAACTTCATAAAAATATCAAAACCTTAATGCTTCAAAAGATTTGTCAATTCAATAGCGGAGAAAATTTTAACGAATTTCTATCTTAATTATGGTCGAAATAGGAAATAATTATGTTTACACAGTAATAATATTTTTTTAAAATATGATAATTAAATGTAATTATATTAACGCAAAAAGGATAAAGTCGAAATGTTTTCAAATTTATTAGAGATTTGCAATATTTTGGTTGTTTAATTACTAATAAAGAAAAAGAATGTTGAAAGGAGAAAGTCTACAGTGTTACTAATCTGTCTACCTTGGGCTGTATCTCGATTGAAGTCGATTTTGTCAGAGACTCGCATAGGGCAGGTAAGGACATGAAACGCTGATTTTTAACTTAATTTTTTTTTAAAAGTTTTGTTATTTCCGTAAATTAGTTTGGCCAAGATTAATTAAATTGTTATTTATTTTAGTTAAGGAAAATTCAACGAGCTAAAAAGGACATCAAAATAAAGAATTGACCTTGATATGGGCCTTTTTTGATACTTTATAGTTTTATAGTAGTTATAGTTTATTTTTAATACACTTATGGACATGTAGGACAACCTGGACCGGAGAGGAGGAATAAACAAAAATATTTTGTTTCATTTTCTGTGCATCTATTATTTGTTGAAGATAATGTAGAATAAAGTTTCCCTTCATATTTTTATTTACTGATCGAAATTGTTTTGTAAAAAATGTCTTTCTTGGTGATCTATTTATGATTGGAATTCTTGTTTTTAACAAAAGCTTCAACAAACTGAAATATTTCCTCTTTTCCAACTCTTAAGATTTTAATGACATCTTAAAGCCTAAGCGTTTTTACTCAAAAGCATAAATAAAGAAGTAGTTGACCTAGGTAAAGGATTGTTTCACAAGTATCACAATAATAATATGATGTGTAGATATTAATTGCTGTTCAATTTGTAGCTTGCTGCGTAATTTAGTTTGAGTTTGTCTCTCATAAAAATTTAAAAAACATTGAAATAAAACTGATAATGCGATCAAAATTAAAATAAAAAATTGTTTAGGACACTTTACCATCCACAGCAACGATATAATATTGGGAAATTGAACTTAAACAATGCCATGTGAATATTGTTTATACTGAGCGTACATGGCGTCTAAATGAGGGTCAGTGCCAATAAGGGTATAAAAGGTACTTAAATGATAATCGTAGAATGGCAAGGCCAGGAATGTTTGGAAATACAAAGGTTTTCTTTTACACGAGTTTCTTTTTTGGGCTTCCACGACAATAAACGCGATCATTCTCTTACTTTGAAATGGTTTTTGAACATGTTCAACTTGATTAAATTAATTTTTTAACATACTTTTGTAATCTTAGCTGAACATTGACACATTACAACGCATAAGAGACCTAGAATACGTTTTAACGGTATACAGCTCCCATGAATTGAATTGAATAAATTGAATAATTTTTTTTCAGTCAACAAGATTATTTCTATGATCTTTGGAAATGTGAGTTGTATAATTTACATAAATTATTATATAAAGCCGTTGGACCAATTTGACGCAGATATAATTGATACGTTATTCGTTATATTCACCTGGTTTGACAGTGTCCAAATATAATTTATACCCAACTTTGATGAAACTACTCGGGGGTCACACATTGTTGAATTAGTGTTTCATTAATGAAACTGAGGCTTACTTTACGGCATTAGAAAATTGAAGAATCATGAGACAAATGTATAGACGTTAAAAGGAAATTATGTTGAAAACTAATTTAAGTTTTTTTGCATGAAAATTTTGTTTCCGACTTCTGATCATCCGCCATCATGTGTTAGAAAATGTACAGGTTATGCTGGAAAAAGCCTGATTTGCGCAGTAGTCAGACTTTACACTTCTTCCAAACGATGATGAACATCTTTGAGTAGAACCAAAAACAGATTTTGTTGAGTAAAATGTCAATGTTTGATAAAAAACACTGATAAAAAGTTTAAAACAACATGTTATATTATAATTATTAATAATAATTTATAAATAATAATTTTAATATAGTATGTTGTTGTGATTTTTTTTCATCTGCTATTTACATTAATTATTATTAATAATCAATATAATACAAAAATATTTTTAAAAATTAGGATATTAAAAATTTAATTATGTTTAATGACGTCAAAAATGTAAGAATTATAATTTTTCATTATTGTTTTTATTAAATTATGAAAATTGGAATATAATTTCGTTATTTTCTGAAAATGGGGAAATATGACAAAAGTTTTTTAAAATATTTCTGTTCATTTTTATTTGTATCGCCTTTGAAAAATTCGACTTATAAATCAAACAACCGTATTTATTCTTTTAATTTTGAATTTGATTCTTTATTTTCTGAAATGATTTTAGAAAGAAGTTCAGGGAAGATAATTCTATAAGCGAGATTTCTGTTTTATGCATTTATATAATATCTTTATACAATATATTTATATATATAATTTATATATATTATATAGATTATTTTTATATATATATTATTTTTGAAAAATAATTTTATTTAACTTTTTTTTAGAAATTAATTATGCTTCGTAACTTCCTTTTGTATGGATATTAATTTAATTATTAATTTAATATTTTAACGTATGGCTAAGTAACGAAAGTAAGACACTATATACAGAAGATTTTAAAATAGTGATTAAAGTAAGATAAGTTAGTAAAAATATTAAGATTTTAATTTTATAAAAGTCGTATATAAAGTAGTCAATTTAAAATATTAAATTTTGTAATAAATAACGTATAAATATTTATAATCTAATTAAAATTTATATATTGATATTTATATTTAGCAATTTTGATATCTGGTTTGTAGAAATAAGAAAACAATGTTCCTCATAAATTTGTTTAAAATAGTTAATTGTTATTAAAATAAATATTTGTCTTATGAATTCTATTGTGGATCTTAAACCTAATAACTTAAATAGTACTTCACAAGGTTCTAATAATTTACAAAAGTGGTTCATCGCAACTTTGATATTACTTTTTTTATTACGCTTTAATAAAATTTTAATATACTTTTATGTATTTTTATTAACGTTTCTTAATATTTTATTATTTAGTAATAATTTAATTATAAAATCAGAAATTTATTCAAAACCTCTACTCTTCTCATTGAAATTAACATAAATTTATTATCATTAAATTCTGAGTAAACGTTATAAACTATCTTTGATACACCTTTTAAAGTGAATATGTGAACATTCTTTGACATTGTTTAAAATCAAACTTATTCTTCTATGTAGAATATGTTAAGTAATTTTATTACAAAGACTAAATTGATTATTTAGATCATAGGTTCCAAAAGTGGTCTACATGAGCGAAAAAAATTTGGATGTCTGTTGTTTTTCTTAGCTGGGGGTCTACCCAAAACCGAAAATCATTGCAAGGTCTACGAGTGAAAAAAGTTTAAGAACCTTTGATTTAGATGATAAAAGAACATTTTTAATTATGGATGAAACTCAAAAATGTTTTCTGTATATGTATCAAAATTATAAAATTAAACATAAATATGTAAGTTATTCTTCAATTAAATTAAGATTTTACTTTAAACAAATTAGTCTTTCTGATTTTTTAGGTATTAGTCGGAAACTATGATTCTCTAAAGTCTCTTCAACAATAAATTTTCTGATGGAAAGATAGTCTAAGAATGGGTTGTATAAATTTTAGAAAAGTTTTAAAGTTTGACAAAGTTGAGAAACTGATTCTGTTTATATGTCATCATTGAATCGAATTATCCAGTCCGATAAATGATCAAATAAATAGGAATCTCTTTTATAATCTAAAAGAAAATTTAGGTATCAGAAATTTTGGAATTAATGAATCATAACCGAGGATTCATTCATAATGTTCATTTCAGAAAATCAATGATTTGAAACCATCGGTTCAGTAGATAAAGGTCCGGCAAAAGGTTTAGTGTAGCCGAGTACCTGGATATTCGGCTTTGATGGTGACCCGACAAAATAGCTCTAACAAAATAGCGCCGACCATTGTTTTTTTATTATCAACGAATTATTAAAAAATCAACGTATTTTCAAAACATTTAGTAAATTTATTAACAAATTTCGTAATTAATTAATTAATTCGTTTTGCGAGCAATTGTCGGCGTGCAAATGTCGGTTTTGAAATCGCGCTTTTGTTGGGGGTACCTAACAAAACAGTTAAATAAATATATTAAGTCTAAAAAATGTGAATAAATAATTAAATAAAAAACTAGTAATTGTTGTTGTAAATTGAATATTACAGAGTGAGCTTTGTCAAATCTGTAAACACTTAGCTTTTGTTTATGAAAACCAAATACTGGTTCTGTTCCCTGGTCGACAAGACATTGGTGATATAGAAAACACATTTCCCTGTTTGCCCTGTCTGTACAATTGGTGAACCTCCATCATTACCAAATGCAATGGGTAAATCTTTTTTGAGCAAACGGAATCCACAAACCAACAATGTAAAATTGGAAAACAACGTACAAATTTGATTGATTTTATCAGCAGATAAACTGATAAAAATAATGTATTTATTAATTTAAAATGCATTAAAATGTCCGCCAAAAAAATAGAAAAAAATTAAAAAAATAACTTTTTAACAGAAGAAATTCTTAAACATATAATTTTAAATAAATAATTATTATAATAAAATTAATTAATAAATAATTTAAAAGAATGATTAAAAATTATTTATATAATTACAATAAAATCACATTTGAAACATAAATAAAAAAATTATTTCGTTTTTGGATAAAGTTTTTTTCCCCAGCAAAAAAATAATATCTTCTTTTTTTTCAAAAACAAATGAAAACAAATAAGAGTAAATAGAAAAAAATGAATTTTTTTCTGTTTTTTTTCTTGTAGAAAATCGATTTTTTTTATTAATAAACAACAATAATCACAAAGAGTAAAAGAGGAAAGACAAATAAAAGAAATTGTTTCAAATGTTTCATAATTTTTATTTTCTTGGTAAAAAAGAGAGGAGCGATTTCCCAAGTCGACAGCCGCGCCTCTCTCCAAACATATGGTACCATATTGCAATCTCATTCAAATTGGATTTTAAATATAAACCGAACAAAAAAATGATTAAAAAACATTTCCCATTTCCACAGAAAAGTAAATGAATAAATGTATATTTTCTTTAAATATTTTGACAAATTTTTTTCCTTATTTTTATATCAAATTCTTTTTAGTTTTGATGAAATAAAAATTTATTTTCAATTTATATAAAAATAAAAAAAATATTATTTATTAAATAATATTATTTATTAAATTTTCTGCAATTACTTTCTTGTTCTTTTCGTTGTCTTCTTTCTTTATTCAATTGTATTTAATTTTTTTATTAATTTTTTTTCTTTAAAAAAATTATCATATTTTTCTTTTACTTTCTTTTCGATAGAAAAGAATTTTGAGTATCGCCCGAAGCATTCTGTCATATTGAGATATTAAATCATTTTATTTTATGAATATTAATATTAAAATATATTTATTCAAATTATTTCCCATCATAATAATATTTAATTATTAACTTAAATCTCCGGAGACTTTTATGAATAACTCAGTATAATGGATTCATGGATAATGAATAACTAATAAAATGAGTTGTCTCATTTTTAATTAATTTTCATTTAATTTATTATTAAATAAAAACCAAGTAAATTTTTAAATTATTTACTCATGATAAATTAAACGAGAAATATCATAAAAATTATTATTATTATTCCTTTAATAAATTTTGTAGTATATATGATTTGCAAATGTTTAACCTAAAACTGAGTTCATATTCAACGACGCATAGAAGTCGTAATTCGAAAGAAGTACAGAATTAAAAATATTCATGTAATATGTTGTTTTAGTGTCTCTTTATGAATTAACAAATGAATAAATAAATAAAACACGAAATTAAAAAAATGTACAATCATGGTGTATAATCACTGAATACATGGATATTGAAATCTAGAAATTGACTTTATTTATAATGTAATATACATTTTTGTCATGGACAGAATGGTCAGACAGAGCTGTCTGATAGAGTATTGCTTATGTAACTTGATCTACGATGAAGTCATTAAATTGGCTATATAGAAAGGTCTAGCATGCCTGGTAACACTCATTGACGATAGGGATGCTTTTACTTATTATTCTGATATCTAGCGTGCCTGAAAAAATTTATATATTCTGAGAAACACATTTTCTGAATTCGGAATGACTATACTTGCGACTTCCACAAAATGCATATGCCTTCCAGATGATTCTGGTAAGAAAATATTTTAAGTTAAGTGTGTTGAGACTGTCATAGAATGAATGAAGGAATTTTGTTATCTTGAATGTATATTAATCAATAGTAGTAGCTGCAGCCGAGATATTAGTCACTGTGGAATTCAGAAACCTAAAGAATAATTACCTACAATTCAATGCAAATGCGCTCCAATGGTCCACTAAAAATCAGAAGATCTTATATTTCTTGATATTTTTACCCGATACAAATTCACTTATTTTTTGTCATAATTACATGATGCTATTTCCGAATTCGATTTTCTCTTCAATAAAGCTTATCGACTCATTATATTATGAAAAAACTAACCTTTGCGTACCCTGAAAGACATCTAGTATTTCATATTATTATTTATGTATATCAACTACATACAAACTATGAAAAGTGACAAATGTGCACATTGACAAAACTAATTATTTGTGTTAAAAGTATAGGGTGCAAATTTTGACTCTGTAAATGAAGTATTGAACAAACAGGCAATTAATACCCTTTCATAAAATAGAAAACTCATACTTCGAAACATAAAAGATTCTATTTTTACAATGTAACCAATGATTAAGAACATCAATCGACTTGATTGTGAATTCTCCTTAATCTGGGTTTTGAGATGAACATTTTTCAATCCAATGTGCAAGGCTTTATATCCATGACAGTTAAATTGATAAACCAAATTAGCTTGCGATTGACAAAAACTTTTCGATATTTAATGGAGAGGAAGCTTCGAACTTTGGATATCATTGAAACCACTTTGACATTTTTTTATATTTTAGCAAAATCTTTTCTTAAATGTTTAAATTCCTTCAGAATATGGTATTTGAATTATTTATTTGTGTTCCTCGATGTTGTCTTCTTTGATTCCGTTGTTTGTGTACATAATTTGTCCAATGTCTGATCAATCAGTCTATTTTTGTAAATATGGTCTCTGAAACGTTTTCTAGGAATATTTATGTCATTATCTTCGATTTCTAAATTTGAACTAAAACTAAGATTTTTCAAAACTAACAAATATTAAATTATAATTTTTGATGATGAAATATGAAATTCCGAAACATGTTCAATAATTCATTTCTTAAATAAGCTCAAACAATATTATTTTTCAAATACACACATTACTATCTACACACACACATATATATATATATATATATATATATATATATATATACCGTATTTTTGCGCATATAAGACGCAATATGTGTCTTATATGCGTTTTTACATACACCGCAGGCCATCTGCGTCTTATCTAATTCAAATTTTACAGAGTACAAGTATAGTTTATATTATAAAAATTAATACAATAATTTATATTTTTTTACATGCAGGAACGTCACAGTAGAAGTGAAAATTTCGATATTTTTTATTAATAGTTTATTTGATAATAAAGCTGTAATTTACGCCAGATAAAGATGATCTACCTCCGTTTGCGAATCTCTCTAAAATCGGCTGTATATAACTTACTCTTTGACATGATTTGGTAAATTTAATAAAAGGGTTTGTATAAATATGAAAAATTTGGGTGTCTTATGAATTATAAAGTGGGAGGCATGTATAGTTGCTGGTAGTCACTGTGACGTAGTTGTAATAGTTACTCCAAAATTTCATTTATTGCATCATTTATCCTACTTGTTTGTGAGCGTACAGTAAAGAAATTGTTGACAGTCTTGTCTTGGGTGCGTCTTATCCATAGCAATTTTTACCAATTTACAGAAAATACGCGTCTTATACATAGGTGCGTCTTACAATCGAGTGCGGCTCATATGCGTGAAAATATGGTATATATATATATATACATATATATATATATATATATATATATATATATATATATATATA
>MQRK01155692.1:0-10275 GCA_001938485.1 Girardia tigrina | reverse complement strand
AAAAAAATAATTAGCAACAAAGTCTCTTTCTGAATAAATATCCTGGGTTTTTGCTTTCTTTCTCGTTTTTCTTTTACCTGCAAGAACTCTACCGCAGCACAGCGAGGATCAAACAGGTAGGTCCTTTTTTTTATTTATTGGGATCATCATGTGAGCGTTGGCTGTGTCAGCTTAAGTGCTTATGTGATGGACTGAAAAGTTCAAGTTGCATAAAGAAACAAGCCTCTCTGGAAGCGCGCTGTGAGAAGCGAGTGTTACCGAAGACGATATTACTTTCAAAAGTACTCCGCTACAGCGTTGAAGGAGAGTTTTAAACTTCAATGTGGGTAAAGCATTTCAGAGACTCTCGATTATGGGACATTGCACAGCACAGTCATCTGCAAAGTCTGAATTTCTTTTTGAAACAAATGTCGTGTTATTTTTACTCCTACTTCAATAAATGATTTCAGTCTGCTGTTTGAAAAAGAGCCAATTTTGAAGCGCACCGCATTTTAATTTCTTGTGGTAGCCACATTCATGTTAACATCTCTTAAAGTGGGGTCTCTCTTTCCTGCGGACTGTAGTTTCTCTTTCTCTCCACCAAGATTGGGGCTTGGATAAAAGTCTAATTTATGAAGTACCAAATCCCTATTGTTTATTTACCTCTGGTAGAATCTTACTTAATTTCTTGGCTTATCCACCTTACTTCTTCAGTCATTGACAAATGTGCGCTTCAGCCACTACTGTGGTAGGACTGAAATTGAAAGAGTATATACAGGAAAAAAGCAGCCATGCATTCGTTTCTGAAAGGCTGAACTCATTCTTTTCCAATCTCAGTAACCTGCGGTCGAAGTTGTCTGCTTTTGATAGTCATTTGATAGATTTTTTCCCTCTTATAATTGAGATTAATCAAATGTAATATTCTAAATTTGTAAATGAAAAACATTTTCTGAATTTATGTTATAAAAATGTAAAAAAATCAGTTCACACTTTAAAAAATAGTAAAAATAAAATTCTCCGATTTTTAGCATTATTGACGTTTTATAAAATCTGAGGCAATGTGCTCAATAAATAAACTTTCAAATCAATAATTTTCATATTTTCATATTAAAACTGTAAATTAATGCTAAGAACATTCCAGCAGCATAATTTCAGAAAAAAAGTTGTAGAGAGTTATGAAGTTGACGTGAAATACGAATGCCTACCACCATTGATGTAATGAATCAGAGCTTTTGAATAACAAATATACATTATCAACACCGTCATAACTTGTGCAAGGAAAGGGGCTTTTTTCACCTAATTATATGAAGGTTCAAGGCATCTGCGAATATTCAATCAACATAAACTAGCATTACTGCTGGAATAATAATCGGCGGTAGTGAACGCCCTTCACGCCTTGCTAAGACAAAAGCAATCAAAGCATCTTAATTCGACGTTAGGGAGCCTGAAGTAAAATTAGCTAGCAGTAAAAGTGATAATGAAGACGATGAACTCCTTTCTGATGATGAAATTGAAATTTGTGACACTCATTCAACAAACAGTGAGATCAACTCTGGGCGGATTTTATTATTTTATTTCTAGCTGCTCGATCAAAATGAATTGACTCATTTAAAGACGACAAAGATAACAAACTTTCTGAGCCTGATTTCATATCGTGTGGTGAGAATCGAGGTAAAGATGGAACAAACTGGACGAAAGAACCTTTTCCGCGTTCAAACTTGCAAAAAGTATCAGAAACCATTGTGTATTTACTGTGCCTCATATACTTGTCCATTATGTTGACAATATGTACATATGAAATCTTTTGATTATTGTATTTAAAAAGGGAACACTGATTCGTCCATTCTGGACGTCAGTGTTATTTTAAATTCATGCCACGTTCAGGTCAAAGAGCATAAAACGCATTAATTTTTAATACATCATTAGAAAGAGCATAAAAATTTAGGCATAGTAACAAAGTTTCACTGTTTTTCCTTTTATATTAAAATGGGGAGTAAGATTTGAAATTTGTATGTGACCGATTTGGCCATTGTTGGCATTTAAGGGTTAACTTTTGTCTATCTTCCAGTGAATACTAACGGTCTTGCAATCGAAATCTGGCAAAATAATATACAATGTTTAAAGTTTTTTAAGCAGTTTTCGGTTAAAAAAATAAAATTTATTTTTAAAAAAATGTTTCTGATATTTAAATCTTGTCATTAGAAGTGCACTGGAAAACTGACCGTTTATTCAGGGTCGACTAATGAATTAATTAGGGTCGAGGAATAAATAAATTTTGAATTAGTGTTTAAAAAAACCTTATTTTGCAAAACGTTAAAATTATTTAATTTAATTTTTTTATCACTAAAATCTTTCTTCCATTGGGAAACTCTTTTATTCCACTTCTATAAACGCAGTTTTGTCAAGACATTCTGTTTTGAAACACTTCTTCAAACTATCGGTTTTTATTCCTCTACCGAAATATATAATTAAATCATTTTTTTCTTATTTTTCATAATTTATTTCTTCTATAAATGAACGAATTGAAACAATTAAATCTCTTTTGAATTATGAAACGGGAAGAATTGAGATGGTTCAATTAATAACAGATAATTATCAATTATTCCACAAATAACTTAATTATAAACTGGATAATAAAGTAACATTTCCTAACATTATCATATTTTATTTTTGTTATGAGACACATTTTAAAGAATATTTTATTTTTATATTTCATTTATAAAACTTTCATTTAAAAACTGTAAAAATCGTATGATTCTTGTTATTTAGGAAATTAATAATTACTGAAGAAGAAGAGAATATTTCCCGAATTTGTTATTGCATTTTGCTTGTTTACTTTTAGGTTTAGTCACCCACATAAATTTTCAACGGTTTTCGTTTTTTAATTAATGTTTTCCTTTCTCTGAAATTTAGACTTTGCTTTTCGTCAAAAAAAATAAAATAAAATTTAATATATTTTTTTAACTGTCTGAAGTAATTAATTTCGATTGACCTATTCTTAATCATTATTAATCATTTCTAATGCCTCTTCTTACTTCACGAACACATACTTCATCAGGACAGAATATATGAGAATGCGATGACTCCTTAAAAATAATTAATTTGTTACTTATATCAAAATATGGACAATTCGTTCACCACACACCTATCACGATAAATATAGATCCAATATAATTTCGTACCAGTCAAGTTTTTTTTTCCATTTTTGTAATATTGGAGCATTACTTTGTCTTTTTTGGATTTGATTAATTTGAAATTTTTGTTCATTTCGTTCGCTTTTGTCTTGAAAAATTTTTTTGTATCAGTGAGGAATATTTTTGAATGGTGTTTATTGTGTGTTGTTTGGTATGTTGTTTTAGGATTGTGTTTCTCCCACCCAGATGGAAGATTGATATCTTAAATATTTTAAAACGTCGGGTTGTTTAATCTATTATTAAAATTTAAATAATCACTTTAAAATTAAACTAATATTTCATAAATAATATATTAATAATATTTTCTTAAAATAAATAAATATTATTTCAAAATTAAAGTAAAAATTATATTTGTAATAATTAAATTATAATTTAAAGTATAAATTATTTTTGTAATGATTAAATTGTAATTTAAATTTGTTTGAATAATAAGACGTTAAAGATTATTATTAAAGATTATCAATCAAGAATGATGACGAGCTACACAAGTTTTACGGAGAATTGTTGTAGTGACAATTCAAATTGTGATAATAATAAATGTAAAGGAAATTCAATTAATGTTCTTAATAATACCAAATGTTTTTATACCAAAAATTTTTTATACTGTGGACCGTAAATTTAGTTTATTTAATTAATTATTTAAACTTATTTATTTATTCAATTTATTTAAATTATTTTATCCAAACTGGCAAAATGTTCGATCAATTATTTAATTTTCCGCTCCATCGATTGATAAAAATGTTATAAAAATCGAGTGTGAAATGGTAAATTTGAATTCGATTATTTGTATTTTAGGCAAAGAGAGAAGAAGAGTTACATTTGAATTATAAATAAAATATTACAATGGAAATAGAAATTAATTTAAAATTCTAAAACATAACAAGCTCAAAATAAAATAATGTTCCGAATTATGAGTTAAAATAACATATTAAAATTAATATTACTATTAGTTGAAAATAAAAGAGATATAAAATTACGAATGAAATTTAGTTTAAATTTATTTTATTTAATTTATAAAGATTAATTAAGCTATTTTATTAATTGATTGTCTTCCGGTTAATTAATAACAAATTAGTTTTTGTTTACACTTTCTATTTGTATTAAAAAAATTGTTTAGTTAATTTTATATAAGCAAAATATTCTTAAAATTATTAAAACAACTATTTATATATCTCAACAAAGTTTTATACATTTATTTTTACAATGATTATTCATTTTTGAGTTAATGAAAACGTCTAATCTTTGAAAGATTTTTAAATTTAAAATTTGATTTATTATGAAAATTTTTGGTTAATTTTTGTAATTAAAGTTGCTGTTTTTATAATTATTTCAAATTAAACTAAAATTTTTCAAACAAAAATGTCTGTAGTGTCCTACTTTATATCTACCCTTTATTTCTTTTGTATGTGTCTCAGCTTTCGTCATTGTTTTTCACAGGTGTTGTATATTTTTTTGTTTGTGTGACCTTTGTCCTGTACATACTCTGACAACATGTGATTTTTTATTTTTTGTTTTTTATTAGTCTTTTAGTTAGTGTAAATTGAGTCCACGATCGAGACATAATCCGTCCATCATCTTTCCTATTCCAATTACTGTATGTCCATTTGTTATGTGATTTAATGCTGTTCTTAATAAAGTTTTATAAGTTTTTGATTAGTATTTTTATCGTTTATTAGAAAAACTAGCTTAATCCAACACCGGGATATATTGTGGTATAAGTTAGTTAAACCTTTGTTGGATTATTATTTTTTGTAGTAAAATTAGTGATTTGAGTGATTCGGCAAATCATTAAATTTACAATGTCAATATAGAATATGAAATTTAGTTGATAGTTTTGGTCATAAACGACCTCTACGACATTACCCATAATAAGTCATCAAAAAGAAACATAAAATTAGAGACATTTACATATTCACAAATGACTCATTTAAAAATCATTGTTTATTATAAAAATTATTATTGTTTTTCATATTCTTAATTATATTTTTGTAGCCGCTCATTCTTCTTAATGAAGAAATAATGTGTTTATTAAAACGAATGATTCATTTATTTTTAGAAAATATTACAATAAATTTGATATTTATTTGAATTTTTGATTTTATTAAAAATAATCATTTCATGAAATATATCCATTAACCTTTTGTGTTAACAAAAGATCATCATACAAATCAAGACAAGCAAATATTCTTAGAGAACTCACACATTTGACATCACATTTATTACACTCACATTTCTTATCATCTTTATGATGATCAATAGTAAGGCTTTCACTTAGATCCATCAATTAATTTTCAATATCTCCTATTATAATCTGAACTAACTTGACAAGATTATTTTATTTAAAAATATTTAATTTACATTTTATTGGCTGAAATAAAATATTTTTATAGTCATTTTTAAACATTAATTTGATTTTAATTATTTGAAAATTTACAAAAATAAAATCAATAAACTTATTTAAAAGTTGCAATAATAAAAATTAAAAATTTGAATATTAAATCTAAATTTAAATAAATTAGTTTCAGATTATAAGAAATTAAATATTGATAATTCATCTGGTTAGAGAGGCACAATCCCAAATCAAACTACAACATTTGAACATGCAAACACTACACAAAAACCTCCAAATATCAAATATTCCTCACAAAATGGATAGAAGCATTGAATTATTAGGTCATGTCATAAGTAATGTCGTTTTTTTATTATTGATTTGTAATTATTTTGGTAGATTGATTTCAACAGGTTTATTTTCTATATCATATATTTAATAATATTTTGTAGAACGTATAATTAATTTGGATAAGAAGATAAAATATAGCAAGCTATTAACTCTCGAAAGACCATTTACTAAATTGTATGATTTACCAATTTAATAAAAGAAAAAATGAATGCTGTTTTCCATGGAGCTCTGACTGTTTGAAAATGTCACAGATGGTTTGGAAAATTTAAGGAATGCATTTTCAATCTGAACAATGAAGAAAGATCTGGTCTACCGTCAACTGTAGATGATGACAGTTTGCATCTGGTAGAGGAAGAAAATCGAAAAATGACCATTGACGAATTAAGCGTTGGAAAAGGCATAGATGGGAAGACAATTCATCGACATTTAATGACAATGGGAAAAAATAAGCAAAACCGTTAAATGAGTTCCACATGATTTAAGCAAAAGCAACAAAACTCAAAGTTTTTTTCATTTGAAATTCGTTCCTATTGCGTAAAAAATGAACTTTTTCTGGATAAAGTTATCACGAGAGTCGAAAAATGGGTGTTATATGACAATCCTAAAAGAAAAAGATAGTGACTTTCTCCTGGACAAGCTTTAACATCGACTGCAAAACCTAAGATTCATGCAAAAAAGTATTGCTAAGCCCTTGTTGGTGTACAAAATGTATCGTTTAATATGATTTATTAAAACATGATAATACAATTAATGCATATACGTGCGTAGAACAACTAACTCGTTTAAGTGCAAAAACCAAAGAGAAATTTCCTGCAATTGCAAAAATAAAAGGGGTTATATAGCACCAAGACAATGCGAGACCAAATACTTCAAAGAAGACGTTGAAAAAAATAAAGTAATTTAACTGGGATCCTCTGCCTCACCCACCGTTTAGCCTAGATTTAGCACCTTCAGATCATTATTTATGTAGTTCTTTGCAGCACGTTCTCATAGGAAAGAAATTAAGCTGATTTGATGCTCTCAAAAATGCCCTTGATGACCATAGAAAAGCTGGTTTCACGGTCGGGTGAAGTTATTCAACGCGATTTAGACTATTGTAGATTAAAATACTTGTATTTTTCAAAAAACTTTGAAATTAATTTTCAATAAAAAACGGCATTACTTTTGACATGATCTGATACATTTTATTAATAAAACAATATCAAACATTTTTATCATTTTCAAATCACTGATAAATTATAATAAAAACTTTACAAGATATATTAACCCTTAGTTGACGGTCGGTGCTTACCAGTACCATAAATAATTTGTGATATATTGCCTGCCGAATGATTTGTTCCAATTTTTCTCTATTTTGCTTTATATTTAAATCTTCGTAATAGATATAAAAAAGAATTTAGAATCGATCTAATCTCCAATGCTGTCTCCATCTCTGTAATGGTAATTTCATATTTCTCTGTCCATTATATTTGCTTATGTGTAGCACTGCATAGCAGCTCTAAAGTCATTTCATTTTTTATATAATTTTAAATACATCTTTGGTAGTAATTAGTAAATTATTAACCTTTCGTAACTCAATATCTTAAAAAATTAATTCATCATTCTTTAATTAATCATTCTACCACCAACGCCAGCTGTAGGTACTAATAAATCACCGATGTTGCATAGATCGGTGTGTAACAGATATGCAACAGTGATTTAAAATGGGATATGTTAATAGTTAGAGATCCTGTAAGAGTTACAACGGTTTATTACAGAAGTGTCACACCATGTTACGAAGGATTAATTACTAAGCCCTAGTAAACTTTTTAATGTTCTTTTATACGTTATGGTTTTTCGAAAGACTTTGATTGTCTCTAATTTACTTGAGTCTACCCGTATTTTATTATCCATTACTTTGTGTCTGAAACATCTAATTCTTTTTAAGGATATGGTACTTTTTCGGGTTGATTCTTAGGCCTGCTTGTCCGATGTTGTGCAATGCAAGATCCAAAATTACATATTATTATTTCAACTGTTTGTAAAATGTAGTTTAATATCTGAATTCTCTAATTTAACGTTGTTTTTAATTTAAAAAAAATTTTTTTTGCCACTTAGTTTTGCATGTTTTAAATATACTTGGACTGTATATTTGCTTTTACAATCGGTACACCTGAGTTATTCTACCATATATTTTTCCCTTTCCAATCATTTATCGAAATAATGTTAGTTTCACAATCTGTTCCTCTTTTATGAATAGTCTTCTTACATTGACTTAAGCCTTTTTTTATGATTTTCAGAACATTAAAACTTTTTATTTCATTTTTCACAATGTTTTTCTTCAACTTAGTCTTTAATATCTTACTTATCACAATTATATATAAATCGAAAAGTTAAATTTAATAAAAGATTTTAAGATTTGAAACGGCTTTACTTTGTTAATTTCGAAAGTTTTATAATGGGTTGTAGAGTCTTATTAATAATGATTCACAGAACTGTCTCTCATAATGTGAATCATAGTGCTTCTGTAAAACAGAAAACTCCTCTTTTGAAACAGAAGAGATTCCATTTGTACAATGATCAATTACCTCCAATGATCAAGAACCTTACTCGATCGATTTGATTGTGAATGCTCACTAATTCTAGTTTTGAGATTTTTTCTTTATTTCTATTTACAAGTTTATTCCTATTCTTATTATTTTTATGATAATAATTAAAGTCATTATTGAATAAAGTTGTTAATTGTTTACAAAAACAAAGTTTTTTTACTATATATAAACATAAACATATTTCTTTAAACTTCATTTTTTTGCAAATTATAAAATTTGATTTCTCAATCAAAATCGAAGTCTAAAATTCTAAATTTTATTTTGAGGAATCGTTAATTTCTTAAAGAAGCAAAATAAAAAAATTGACAGTTTTATTTTGAACAATATAAAAGCAATCGATCAAACAAGATTTGAATTTGATATTTTATCTTCAGTTGAAGAAGATTAAAAACAAATATATTAATGAGAAAAATATCAATAATTTATTAATGAAGTAATTTACTCAACACTAATTTATTCTAAACATTTTATTTTATTTATCTACGGCATCCAAAGTTCAAAGCTTCCTCTCAAATAAATCGAAAAAGATTTGTGGATTGCAACCTAATCTGGTTTGTAAATGTATTTGTCACGGGTGTAAAAACTCGTATATTCTAGACGATCTGTGTTACCCTCCTCCGTGGTGGATCCTGGGAAAATAGATGGGTTAAAGTCCATCTCTAGACGAATATGTGAACGAAACTTACAGGGCCAGCAATCCTGTCTGGGGATCTGTAGAACGCTTTTAAAACCCAAACTAGGGGTCTGGAAGGACCCGAAGTCATTTAGCTCCCGATTGGTTCCGGCGACACAGGGACCAAACGCGGAGGATTGAAGGTGGGAACCTGGAATGTGCGAGAACTAAACGACGAGAAAAGACTTTCAATAAATAAAGGTCTGAAAAGAACGAAAACAGAGGCGTGTATCCTGACTGAAACACTAGTGATTCTTTAGTTTGGGTGAACTCCCTAAAGAGCCTAGAAGCTCAAAACCATTTGAATGAGATAGGAGGTCCACATATTCTAGAGATAAATCGTCATCTTAAAACCCGGATTAGAGAGTATTAACAATCAAGTAGATAGAGTTAGGGTCTCGATCATTGGATGCACTGTAAAAATATAATTTCTTCTGTTTCAAAAGATGAGCTTTCTATTTTAGAGAAAGGTTTTGATTCTAATTATGAAAGACAGTTTTGTTACTCATTATTGATAAGACACTACAACCATTTAATTATTAATCAAAATGGGTTGTTGGGAAAATTCTGAATGTTGGGAGTTTGTTGTTTAGATTGGTGACTCTCGTACTCAGATTGGATTGATATGTTGTTGATTAATTATTTAAATATAAGAATATTAATTCAATGAGATTAATAATTAAACACTAATTATTTAAAAGTTTTGTAATTGAAAATTTTAATAATACTTTTGAGTAAATAATTTAACTTAATGAATTTAATATAATTAAAAAAGTTTATTTTCAATTTACTTAATGTATTTTTACCCAGTAAAAATTTGAGAAATTAAAAATTATTAATTTGATAATCTCCTTCATTAATTAAAGATTTGAATAAATAAACAAAAGCTATATCACTCAAAGAAGGATGCTTATTGAAGATGGTTGGAAAGAATCTTTTTGTGTTGTTAATAAATGTTTTCACGCAAATTGTGATGTTGCTAATATGGGCGAAGTAATGCAGTTTAAATTATTAAAATCTTTAAAATAAATAAAAAAATCTTTTCCCATTAATATACAATGCAATCATAAAAACTTTAATATTTACTGAAAGAATCTCCCATTAATTAACATCTTATTATCTTATAATACAATTAATGATGATGAAAAAACAAGTTCCAAA
>MQRK01155688.1:0-12374 GCA_001938485.1 Girardia tigrina | reverse complement strand
AATCGATATTTTTTATATTAAATTGATATTTTTTTCATATTAAATGTTAATATCAATTTCATAATTGAAATAAAAAAATTGCCGAGTTCGTGAATTTGACAATTACGCAAATTCAGAGTAACATATATACGTATAATATATAAATAAAAAACTTAAAATAAATAGGCTGTAATGAAGAATTATATTTTCACTGTGTTTTGAATTTTAGTTTTTTTTTGTCTATGTATCAAAGTACTTCGCAAAAGAATACAAGTTTTACCATAAAAACTAGTAAATGTAAAAATTAAAATTTTTATAATCTTTCTTTATGCAGACAGAACTCAACTTTGCCAACACAGTTTTTAAAATTTAAGATTTAAAAAATTTTAAATTAAAAAATCACATTAAAAATCAATATAAACTACTGATAATTTATAAATAGATATGGTGCAATTAATTATGTTCGGGAACTCCAAATTTTCCGTTTTTTTCCATTTTGGGACCTTAAAAAGTTTTTTTTTTGGGTCAAATTTTCACATAATCATTTATTGTCATCGAGAATGAGTGAGTGCGCAAAGATTGGAGAAAATTTGATTGAGTAAAAAGCCTTCAAAACAGGTTTCTAAATTCCATGGATTCATATACATTAATATAGAAAGTGAGTTAATAAAAAATGGAATAATAATAAAATAGAGTTTCGAAATCGAATTTAACATATTTATTAGGTTCTTTGTTTTCATTTAGAAATGTAGAAATGGCGAAAGCCCTGGAGTGTACTAAGGGAACCCTGTTTTAAATCCACTGCTCTAAAAAAATTCCCTGTCGATTATTTAAACGATTTCTTTAATGATTTTTGAAGGGAGCTAAATCCAAATTGATTTTTTTTCACAAATGATTTTCTTTTTACTTTGGCACTGGGCACAGAAGTACTTGCTGATGACCTCGGCTTGCTTAGGAGTGATGCTGACGCAGTGGCCGTGATACCACTCCTCGCAACTGTCACAGCAACTGAAATGAGTCAATTACTCCGTCAATCCCCATCCGACACACTCTTCATCAATCTCACATCATAAAACTCGTACTGTCCTCCGATCGACAAATACACCACAACTGTTTCTTGTGTCCCGAGTGTCGATTACTATTATCATCGGAATTATTCGAATTACTGTCGTCGGAGTCATCGCGTATTGCATAAATCGGTTTTTTGTATTTATTATATTTATTCATCTATTTTTCGATGAGAATTCCCAATAGAAATAATTAAATTTTACGAATAATAATTTGTCAAATTAAAAAATCAATTAAAATTACCGAACAACTTGAATTGTTAACATTAAAATGACATATTAAAACAATTTTTTCGGAATTTAAATCGGATATTTGTAGGTTGAAAATTTCATCAAATGAATTATTAAAAAAATCCAAAAATCGTTTTTTTCAGACTTTATTTTAGCTTGCTTTCTATAGATATCCATGGAACTTAGGAACCCGTTTGAAGGCATTTTATTTAATTAATTTTCTCTTAACTTTGTACACTTACTCATTGTTGTGACAATAAATGATTATGTGAAAATTTGATCAAACTAATAAAAAATTTTTTTGCAAAAAAACTTTTACGATTATCCACAAATGTTTAAACTGTATTAAATATAAATGTTTTGGTTTTTAAATTCTTTGTATAAGTTTGCTTTCTATTTATAAGTATCTTTTTTAAAAAAAAATATTATGTTATTAATGACTTTTTAAATCTTTTGTAGAAAAGAAAATTTCACACAAAAAAATTATACCACTGCATCTTGCAGTTAAATAGTTAAAAATAACAATAAATTTAATAAAAAATGTAATAGTATTTTTCCTTCAACAAAAGATTCTGTTGGCCAAGTAGAATTCTGTTCGCATAATGCATGGATATAAAAGCTTTTTATTTACTTGTTAATTTAAGTGTTGTAATTTTTTGTGAAAATAATTTTATTTAAATATTTTCATATTCAAATGTTTTTGTAATCTTTTTGGAAAAAAACTAATATGAAAATATTTCAAGAAAATTGATTGCTAAATTAATGAAAATAACTTAAAAAATAAATTAATTTACGATTTACTTGTTATTATGAAATTGATTGATCAAAAAAAGTAAAAAAGGATTTACAAAAAATCTTTTGCTTTTAACTGAAATTTACTTTTTGAAAATCAGCTGAATCAATACTTATTTGTAAGCTCACGATCAATATTATTTTTGTAAGCAATAAAGTTGATATGAATAATTGAAAATTCTTTAAACTAAAATGTCAGAGCGGTCATTTTTGACTGTAAATCAATTTTAAACCTAACCTTATTTAAGACAAATTTATGACTTTATTTTTTCAAGGTGTTACGATACAAATATAGAATATATGTCACTTACATTTTGAGAGAACCCCTCTTCATGTACAACATCTCACATGCACAGAAGCATTGTAGAGATTGTGGGGATAATCAAACTCGACTATCCCCGTTAGGTTTAAATAAGTTCCGAGTGTGCATGGAACGAAGGATATGAGGAGGAAGATTCCCTGGATTGAGTCCTGCTATAATCCCATTGAGGCCAACTCCAGAGAACCCTGTAGAAGCCCTTAAAAAAGAAAGAAAAGTTAATTAAAAACCCTTAATTAATTAAGTGACTTACCGAAATGATTCAACATGAATCATATGACTGCTGATTAACATTGATTTGGTGAAATCTGTGAAAGATCTTGATTCAAAAACTTTTCCTCGATCTACATGAATACACGCCGGAGCTCCAAATTTTAATATCCATTGCCTAATAATCGTTTGGATTGTAGTTGTATCATCCTGAGTATTAACAGCTATCAAGCTTATATATCGACTGAATCTGTCCATTCCCAAAATATATTTCTTTCCATTTATTACTGGCATTGGACCACAGAAGTCTACATATATATCATCAAAGGGTCGTTTTGATATTAGATTGATCGTTTCTTCTTTGTTGATTTTGTGTATGGTTTCGATAATTGACAACTTATACAACTTCTTACTATTTGTTCAACTTGTTTTGTGAGATCCTCCCTAGCGTATTCATTCATCAAGAATGCATATGTTTTCTTGACTCCCGCATGACACAAAAATTTATGGAAAAATGTAATGCAGTCATTTCTAGAGCTTTTCGGAATCCAAATTTTATCTTCAACTGTTCTTATACATCCATCTTTGAATGAAAAATATTGTATTAATTCTTCTTTTATCCCGCTCATAATTCCACGAATTTCATCATTGTTCTATTGCCAAGGGATATACAGTTCTTCTTCATCTAATACCAGCATTCGAGCTCGTTGCTTACTTATTTTAGCTTCTTCATGTTTTGTCATACATTGGGCACACACCATACATTCTTTCCTCGATAATGCATCCGCATTTTGATGCAATTCACCTTTTCTGAATTCAAAAATCATGTCTAAACTACTCAAGTAGTTCATCTAGTTCTGAAATTGTGGTGTTATTGGCTTTTTTGTCGTCATCATAAAAAACAATCGCTTTGTGATCTGTTCTTAATTTAAAACGAGTCCCATACAGGAAATGTTTGAAATGTTGTGTGAAGTGGACGATTGCCAATAATTCTTTTCTGGTTATGCAATATCCTATTTCATGTTTCGACATTGCTTTAGATCCATAAGCAATAACTCGTTCTTTTCCGTGGTCATTTACTTGGGATAAAACAGCTCCAATCGTATCGAACGACGCATCTATATCCCAAACAAATGTCTTCTTAAAATCTGGATACATTAGTACAGGTGCTCTCTTCAAGGACTCTTTCAACTTAATAAATGTTGCTGAATGTAAATCCGTCCAAAATAAAGTGTCTTTAGAAGTACTGCACATGGATTCCAAAGGTCTTGCTAATTTAGAATAATTTGAAATGAATTTCCTATAATAGTTGCATAAACCCAGGAAACTGCGAAGCTTTTTGACGCATTTTGGTTGTTGGAATTCCCAGATGGTTTTTATTTTATTTGGATCTGTTTTTATACCTTCTCTATTCACCACATGGCCAAGGAAGTGCAGTTCATTTGAAACAATTTACATTTCTCTGGGTTAATACGTAGATCTGCTTCTTATACCTTTGAGAACAACTTTTCCATTCTATCTAAATGTTCCATTTCGGTTTTGGAGAATATCAGAATATCGTCCAAATATACTAACGCTTCTTTCCATAACATGTCCTTAAGAACATCATTCATCAAAAGTTGGAAAGTTGCAGGTGCTGCAGCTATGCCAAATGGCATTCTTGTAAAACAGTACTGCCCCGTCTTCGTTGAGAATTCCGTTTTTAATTTTGAAGACTTTTCTAATTCCACTTGATAGTAAGCGTTTCCTAAGTCTATCGAACTGAACCATTTAATGCCGTTCAATGAATCCAGCATTTCATCAATATTTGCCATCGGAAATATTGGTCTCTCAGTAACTTGATTTAACAGCCTACAATCCAAACACAAACGAATTTCATTTTTCTCTTTCTTCCATACACACACCATTGGTGTATTCCATAGCGAGGAACTTTTCTCTATGATTCCACTTTGTTCCAAATTCATGATAGCATCGTCAATATGTCGTTCCAAATGGACGGGTTGTCTTCTCGGCTTCTGTGTAATTGGGGTTCCGGTTGTTTTAATTTCATGCTTGATTCATGATGTTTTGCCGATATTCCATTTCCCAGCCATGAAAATATTTTTATACTTCTTTATACATTTATATAAATTAGTACCCTTGCGAAGATGTAATTTTTCTTTAGCATTCCGAAATCTATCCGCTGATGTATATTTGTATTTATTGATATATGGGTCAATAGTGCAGATCATATCATTCTTCGGTATATCTAAATGTTCTATTGGTACATTTATTTCATATAACTTATTCATTTGACACCTGAGTTCAAATCCAAGAGCTTTAATTAGTTCAATTCCAAATATAATCGAAGGAAATACTTCCTTTGATACATAAAAAAGTTGTCGTGTTTTGATATTCCTCTATTTCACCTCTATATAACATACTCCATCCAATTCCATATTCGTTCCATTTGTACATACTACTGAAGTGGTTGTATTATTATTTAACAATATCTTAAATTGTTGAACTAATTTCAAGTTTATAACATTAATTCGGGCCCCCGTGTCAAATAAACAATTCATTTATATATATCTACACTTCGTTTTCATGCTCGGTCGTCCATTAAAAATTTTATAGTCTAATATGCCCTGATAGTTCATATGAAATTCAGTTGTCTTATCTAAAAAGCACAAATCATTTTTTTTCTATCAATTTTCCTACCAACATCTTTCTCTTTATTATAGACCATGATTTGGCAAAACTTACTGTTATCTTTGATCACCTCACACTTTTTTTTACCATTTTTATTACTATTATTGCAATTTTTATTATTTTTAAAACTATTATGAATACTATTATTAAATAAATAATTATCTATACTTTTATCATAAATATTAATATTTTTATCAAAATTATTTTTAAAATTATTATAAATATTATCATTACAATTTACATTACTAATATAATTACAAGGATCCAGACCAATCTTACTTTTAATGAATGGCTCCAATCATCTCCTGATCTGATTGAGCCTCCGCATTTGGGTACTTATCCATTCTCAACTCTTCGATTTGTGATCCATCTGCGTCATCGAGTCCGGCGACAGATCATTGAACCATTCGATGTCTTCTGTTATTATTCCAATTGTTTTGGCTCGATTGGGTTGTTTGAAAACCTTTTCTGAAACATTAATAAGCCAAATGACCTTGAAACTTACACACTGAACACTTCAAGTAGGGACATTCTCTTCTTATATGCCATTCACCTTTGCAGCCATAACAAATCTTAATATTTTGGGGCAATCTCGGCGAACGTGACCACTTTTTTGGCACCCATAACATATCACTGTATTCTGACTGTTTCCATCGTAATTTTGTCTCACTGGCATTTGCTTGTTGAAATTTCTTGTTTCTGAGATTCTCCTTTATTGATTTGTTTGAATTGGGATTGCTGTCGATGGATATTTGCGATTTCTCCCGCTTGGACTTCCTTCTTAATATTGTCCATTTTTTCGATCACTGTTTTGATTGTTTCTTGGGATTTGGCTTCTTCCATATAGATTTGTTTTTTCATATCTATATCATCCACACAATGTGTCAAAAAATATGACATTAATTCTGGTTTGGTCCATTTATGATTGAGGATTCGGTCAACCATCTTTTCGATTTTATTGCAATATATAATCGCTGAATCTTCGCCTTTTCTGTACTTGATTATTTCTTGCAGATCTTGAATCAGTGACGTTGGTCTTTTGAATGCTTTCCATTTTCCTGAGTCGGTCAACGAAATTAAAAATTTTACTGTCCACATTTTCATACGTGGCAAGCAAATCACGGTGTATATATGCTTTAACCACCAGTGGTTGTAATGTCTCACTAATTTGTGAAACCTCAAAAAATCGCTGGCAATCTGTGATGAACTGTTCCAGATCTCCCACTCCATTATACATTTGAAGCGCCAGGTTATTTATGGCACTTGGCGTGGTCACCATGTAAGTACTTTCCATTATAACAAGAAAATATCGCAAAACACAAAATCTAGTAAAATTTATTAATATTCAAAATTTGTGCCAAAACACAATATTAAAACAAATCAGGAGTTTATAAAATTAATCTGGATCCAAATTACAATTTAATATATACATGCAATATGATAATTTAATATAAATAGTAATATATAAGTTAATTTTCCTCACACGTACAAATTGGTTGATTTGAAATTAGAAAGCATGATAGATACTGAATATCGGGATTATAGAGATCGAATCGGTTTGATTACATATTTATTTCTAAAGAGATTGATTGAAAAAATCATATTTCTGTTATTAAAAATTAATAAAAAATAATCACAATATTTTACAACGAGAATCCTTCATCATTTGTTGACAATTTTTTGATTCAGAATATATTAATTATGTCTTGTTATCTTTGAATAAACTTAACCCCCGTCGAATATCTACCCCTTGACGTAAGAACAAACAAACCTAGGGCTAACATGATATATGTTGATCTTAACTCGAACAGTTTCGTTATAACTTACTCTAGTAATTTTATTTAATTTCTATTCATTTTCGGCATAATTTCATCATAACTTGTCTAATGCCGAGTAAATCGGCATTACGCAACCGCTGACCGATATCCCGACTGCAGTTACCGCATGTGATCAATATACTGCCGAGGTAACAGAACTCACTTACCAAATCTATGACTTTGTCACCACACATCACTTGCAATATTCCCATCCCCAAGTCATCAATTAGGCACATGACCTTCGTCTTAGATGCACTAATAGTCAACTCAAATTCTGAAAATGTGCTTCTATGTATATACAGGTTTTTACAGGCACGATCAATATCAGAGTCTATTATACATATATCATCCGTATAAGCAAGTCTATTGACATGAAATTCGTCACCATTCTCGTGGATCAAGATAATTCCTCTACCTGAATCCTTTCAGTATCGCCGTTTTGATAAATTCATCGAAGAATAAGTTAAAAAGACAAGGTCTCATCACACATCCATGCCTGACACCTCTTTCCATAAGAAACTCCCAATCTCCCACAGAGGCTATAAATCTCTCATGGAATTCCTTGATCAGGTAAAGAATCTTGTTGGTCAAGCCAAATCTTTTCAGACAGGCCCACAGAACTTCACGTTGGACACTATCAAATGCCTTTTCCAAATTGATAAATATCAATAATACATTCTGGTTCTTATATCGACTTTTTTTCTGTATCTGCCTGAGTATACTTATTGCTTGCATAGTCCCTCTTTCCAGCCGATAGTTTCTCTTACCCAGTGAACAAACTTTTTCAGTTGTCTGTGATAAAATAATATATTCTTTTAATCTATTGTTTTGAGTAATTTTTAATAAATTATAATTAATTTTTATGAATTCGTTACATTCAAATGTTACTTTTACAGTTGAAAATGAAAAGAATGGGGTCTTACCTTTTCTGGATCTTTTGGTTGAAAGAAAATATCTTAGTTACGACACTGGAATTTATAGGAAGTAAACTGATACATGTTTATATACTTCACCAGATAGTTTTTGTGAACTTAAGTATAAAAGAAACATGATTAAAGGTTTAATTTATCGCTCCTGGTCGTTGTCTTCCACTTTTGTTAAATCTGTAGAAAGTGTTAATTAACTAAGTTCGTTGTTAAATAAGAACGGTTATTCTAAATCTTTTCTAGAAAAATTAATAAAGGAAACAGTAGATAAAATACTTTTGAAAGATTTTTCGAAAAATCAGTGTTTGACTTCTCCTGATGGATTTAAGAAAGAAATCGAAGGATCATTAGATATGAATAATATGCCTAAATATTGTTTAATTGTACCTTATTCTGAAGGATTTAAAAACTTTAAAAATGCATTGTTAAAAGCAACTAACAATGAATTAAATTTAAAAATTATATCACGATCTCATAAAATTCAAAATATGTTCAGTAATAAATCTGTTACACATTTAACACTTTATTCTGATTTTGTCTATGAATATAAATGTAATGGGTGCGATGCCACATACATTGGAGAGACTACCCGTCATCTCTGTAAACGAATTCAAGAACTTGGTCGAAAAGAGAGTAAGAGTAATATTGCAGAACATAGGAAAAAATGTAAATGTGATGTTAATTTTCATAATTTCAAAATTCTATATATGCATTTTGACAGTTATTGGGAGACAGTGTCGTGTGAAGCATTGTTAATTAGGTCACGTTGCCCTAAAATCAATGTTTAATCGCAGTCTCAACCAGCTTATTGAGAATTTTTGATTAGCATGATTTCATGCAATCGATTACACAATCATCATTTTTGTATTTATATACAGGTGAGTTGATTATTAATTAGTGACCTGAAGATGATGGTAGATCCGTCGAAATATATTGTCTTGAAATATATTTTTTAATGGATGAGTATTGTTATTAAAAGAAGATTTTCATCCAGACTTCGTTTTATCTTTAATAAATTAGTTTACCAAATTTAATAATTTACTTTTATTTATATATATTCTTTGTATAAGGAACCTTATGAATCAAAAGAAGAAATAGATCTGTTAGGCTACTTACTTCCTTACAATAACTAGTAAAACTTTTTTTCGTTTCAAACCTCGGCATAAGATCTTAACAAAATATTTTTCTTAATTTTAAATTTGGTATAAAGAACAGTTCGCCTTTTCGGCTGCATATGTTGTGTATATAAAATTCCTAAAATGACCAGTTTGTAAGGTTTATTTCAAAGCAGTTTATTATGTACCTATCTATCTATTGATTGTGCTTTTAAAAGATGCTTTACTGTTCGTTAGTTTAAGGAATGGTTTTAACCTAAGCGATGACTCGAAAGTGGAACAGGCTGAAATAGAGAAAGCGTTGTTCGAGGCTTTCGGTATGTCGAAAATCAACTGTTTTGAGTCATTACGCGAAAGGAAGTTGAGGTGAGACGATTCGTTGGATGAATACGTTCAGGCCATACGGAAATTGAGTAAAAGGTCAGGTGTGTGCGGGAGCGAGAAACTGCTGGTATTGTTTTTGGTGACCGGATTGCCGAGCGATATCAGGACGAAGATTCAAACGATGATCAGAATGGAAGACCTTGACAAAGTGTCGTTGGATGACGTTATCGAGAAAGCTCGGATTCTTTGGCAAGAGGTGAGAAAGAATGATGGAAGTGTGGCCTTTGCGACCAGATCATATCGGCAAGATGTTACGTGCTTTAGATGCGGAAAGAGGGCACTTCGCGAGAGATTGTGTCGTACAACGGGTATCGCCAGCAAGATGTTATTCCTTCGGAGAAAGCGGTCATAACACGAGGTCGTGCAGTGCCCAAAGTGAGCCTCCGTTAACTAATTTTAAAAAGAATATAACTGGCGCCGTGAAACTTTTTTCGAACCCAGGTGCACCAACCGAGACGATACTGAGTGTGAACGGGACACGGGCGCGTTGTTTAATAGACACGGGAAGCAGCGTGACAATAGTTCGAGAGGCCGCTCTGCGGCGTAGAGAAGCGATGGTCTCATACGTTATATGGGATTGAAGGAGCGACGTTAATCACGAGAGGCACGTGCGATGTGATAATATGAGTAGAAGAGATGCTGAAAATCAAGGTTTCGTGTATGATCGTTTCATTTATTTTTGATAATATCGATGTGATTTTGGGAATGGATTCAATAGAGAAATTAGGCGGGCTTTGTATTGATCATAAGGGAAATATTTATTTTCAGGGGGCATAAGAAATCCGGAAAAAAACCGGAATCGGAGAAGTACGTTTTTTGCTAAAAGGATTGCGAGATCGAAGGCAGAAAAGAGATATCCATTGAAGATTTAGACTTTAGCGCAAAATTCAGTCATGAAAGGTGGACAGTGGAATGGAAATGGAGCCGCAAAGAACCTAAGCTGACAAATCAAATTGATTCTTATCCAATCAAAGATCCAGAAGTACGGACGAGATTTAGGGACGAAATCAATTAGTGGATAGATAAAGGATAGCTGGTGGAAAGTGATGATCAAACAAAGCAAGGGTTATTACCACTGATGGCTGTGGTTCAGAAGTAGAAAAATAAAGTGAGACCCGTACTTGATTTTCGCGAGCTAAATCCCTACATTTCGTCACACACGATGGATTTGGACTCGTGTGACGGTAAACTCCGAGAATGGCGACAGAAATCCAAAAGTATACAGGCATTGTATCTTCGGAACGCGTATTTGCAGTTACACGTCAAAGAGAATGTTTGGAAATATCAGAGGGTATGTTACAATGGGGTGGTATACAATTTGACAAGGTTAGGTTTCGGTTTGGTGTCGGCTCCACGTATTATGACGAAAGTCCTGGAACGTGTGTTGAGCCTCAAATAAAAAATACGTTCCGGAACCAGCATTTACGTTGAAGACATTTTATTAGACGGATCAGTTGTTTCGGTAGAAGAAGTTGTTGAGCATCTGAAGTGTTTCGGTTTGGAGTGCATAGAAACGTCGGATTTCATCGGATCGAAGTTGTTAGGTCTACAAATTTATGAGAAAGATGGAACAGTCATGTGGACCAGAGGAAGGACCGTTCCGGAAATTGTCGGTCGTTTAACGAAAAGGGTGTGTTTTCGATGTATGGACAGTTAATTAGTCATTATCCAATCGCAGGATGGTTGATGGTATCTGCAAATTTCATAAAAAGAAAATGCAATCGATATCGTTTGCAAGAATCAGTATCTGAAGATATACGAACAATGTTGGAAGATACAATTCAACGAGTGAGGAATGACGATCCGGTAAACGTCCCGAGAAGTGAGAAATCTGGCAAAGTATGGTGTGATTGCAAGTAAAATTGCAATATGATGCATATTGGAGATTGTAGGAAACATTGTAGAGGACGGCTGTTGGTTACGACGCGAGGTTGAATGTGCACACATCAATGTCGCCAAACTCGAGGCGGTCGTGAAGGGAATAATTTTGGCGTTAAAATGGGGAGTGAGGGAATTGGATTTCGTTACTGAATCTGCCTCTGTCTTTGGTTTGTTGAGTGGGGTTCTGCACAGAGAAAAGAAGATCAAAGTAACCGGAATGAATAAGATGTTAGTCAGAAGGAGATTAACGACCATCGTGGAGATCTTGGAAAGTTATAATGTGAAATGGAAACCGATTTGGACACCCTCGGATTTGAACAGAGCTGACGCTTTAACATGTGTAAGAAATTCGTGGTTAGACCGGAGTCATAGAGAGATTGTAATGATGGCGAATGATACGAAGCTCACTGAAACAGATATCCGTCAAGAGCATTCAAAACATCATTTTTGAGTTGAGCGAAGTCACAACATTTAAATTCGACAAGGATTCCACGTGAATAAAGACGATATAAAAAGGGTAATTCAGAATTGTAACGAATGTAATTCGATAGACCAGCATTCCGTTCCGATCAAGAAGGGACAGTTAACAAATGACGAGGTGTGGAATACCTTGGCGACGGATTTCACGCATCACAATAGGAAGCTCTTTTTGACAATCATAGACTGTTGCTCGCGTATTCTATCTGGAGAGAGGTGAACGGGGAATCATCAGAAGAGCTATTAAGGCATTTCAGTCAAATATTTTACGAGTTTGGGCCGCCAAAGGTGGTTTTACCAGACAATGGGAAAGCTTTCAGATCTGAGGAGTAGGGGGAAAATGGGCATTCGGCCTACACCCCCCCACTGGCCGTAACCATGACAACGATATGGGTTATCGTGGTTACCATGGCAACCGACCCGATTACCATAGCAACGGTCGCGGTTACCATGGCAACGGTCGCGATTACCTTAGTTACGGTCGT
>MQRK01155544.1:0-13270 GCA_001938485.1 Girardia tigrina | reverse complement strand
GCATAGAAATGATCGATTGTTACTAAAAAGCAGTAAAGAGGAAATAGCAGTTACTAATAGCAGTAATTCAGAAATCCGCCCCACGTTTTTGGTTAGATATAAAATTTCTCACATGTCTATAAAAAAAATTATTTTCCTCTTTTTAGTGCATTGGTAATGCTTGAAAAACGTGGTTGTTTTTATAAAAAATTTTTTATTAATAATATTATTTATATACAGAACAGGCCAAATTAATTGTCACTCCCATAAAATTTTAGGTTTTTTTACAGAAATTTTTGTTTAAATGTTTCAAATTCGCATGTGCACATAAAATTTCTTACTTTTACATGGAAAGAGATAAAGACACAATAAAAGATGTTCATTAATTTATATTTCATTTATTTTGAAGCCAATAAAAATATATATCTAACTTTGTACATTATTAATATCATGACCAATAATGATTGCATAATTTTGAAAATGATAGATTTTGTCCAATTAATTAGTTGTTCACATGTAAAATAACGCTGCACACAAACTAACATTTGTTTCATCATGAAAGCTTTTATGGCTTGGTAACAAGAAGATAAATTTATTCACATGGAAATAACCAGTTACTGGGTATGAAACAGATCATTTTCACATTAATCTTGAGAATTTATGTTATACTGCCATTCGTTCATGACTGAATTTATTCATTCAATAATTAATTTATTCTTTACTTTATTTACTTTTTATTCATTTATGTAATAATTGATTTATTTATTCACTAATTTATTTATTCAATGAATTAAATTAATTATTTAAAATAAATTAAAAAAAATAATTAATTAATTAAAATAAATTAAATTAATTATTATTAATTTATTAAAAAGTAATTAAATAAATAATTAATCTTAAAGAATATATAAATCTTCACATATTACATAATGTGGGGGGCAGTATAACAGTCGTACCGATGCCTCACTTGGGATACTGGTACAAAAACGATTCACTTGATTTCGTCAAGTGGAGCATAGGGACACGAACCAATCGTCCTCCGAGACGGGACCGATCACCAAACAGATTGCGACTTCCAAATTATAATTTATTTACTTGTTTCTGAAATGAAAAAGAAGAAAGATATAATATACATAGAATTTAAAAGCCTATTTTGATGGCTTTTTACTCATTCAATTTTTCTCAAACTTTGCATATTTAATCATTCTCCATGACAATAAAATCAATACCCATTTTGGTTCGAGATGAAAACCCTGACATTCAGCTAGCACTTCACCACTCGGAGAAGGACATGATCACCATTTCGGTCATCAAAATTACTTATCGATTGCTCTTATAGTTCACCCCTCAAGAACCTGCAAAGTTAACTAAAATAATAAAGAAAAGTTAATTGAGCTTTGTTTGTTAATTAAAATCTGAATAATTTTCAAAATTATGGATAGTCAGCAGATCGGTCTGTAAACAAAAAATAAAACTAATCAACAGAATAATCATTGTAACTTAATGTGCAAGCGACATTTAATCATGACGCGATAATACTTGTAAGTGAGAAGAATCCAGCACGCGGCATGAAAACGGCACGGTATCCACATAACTGCAAAACAACCGCCAATGAGTTATTTGACAGTGTCAGGCAATCCTTATAATCCACAATTAGCAATTACGCCCACTGCGTGCGTTAACCGGAGATCTCGGTCGCTTTTAGCAATCAGTGGCTTATAAATATAGAGCCGAAAATCACATAGACGACAACATAAAACAAAAATATATTGATACGTTAAGTCACACTCCTTTTTCCATTCTTTTATTAGCTTACACTCTATACAGGTATATAGGTATCCATTGAATTATATTTATCCATAGAATTTAAAAACCTATTTTGAAGGCTTTTTAATCATTCTATTTTCTTAAAACATTGCATATTTACTCATTCTCGATAACAATAAATGATAATGTGAAAATTAGATCAAACTAGTAAAAAATTGTTTTTGCAAAAAAACATTTTACGATTATCCACAAATGTTTAAACTATATTAAAAAGAAACGTTTTGGTTTTTTCTTTCCATGCTTGATAATAAATTTTGGCGTTACCGTTTTGGCACTTGATCATTATTGGTTTTATGGAAACGTTCCAAGTTTTTTTGTAATATATATGTTATGCCGAATTTACGTATTCCGCAAGTCGGTTGCAGAATACATGAATTCTGTAATTTTTTTAAAAGTTTTAATTCAATTGTGAAATTGGTATTATATTTTCTTTTTTATTATGAAAAAAATATAAATTAAACTTTAAAAAATCGTAATTTAACATGCAAAATAAACTCCAGATGTAAAATTTTTATTTAAAGTTATTTAAACTACTTCCTTGGTGGCAAGCTGAATTGCATAAGTGTATTATAAAAACATTTTTTTCGTATTAAATACAGAATTTTTCACATTTAATTGATTTTTTCGGGATAAATTGATATTTTTCATGTTAAAGACATATTTCTTCATAATTAATGGTAATACCAATTCCATAATTGATTTAAAAACGTTTTAAAAAAATTGCCGAATTAGTGTAATTGGCAACAGACTTGCGGAATACACGAATTCGGCATAAAATATATATTACCAAAAAAACTAAGAGCGTTTCATAGGCGCCCGCAGGATTTTTCAGGGGGGGAAATAGAAACTTTCCTTAGGTCGAATTTTTCGTGGGAGGGGGGCAAATTTTAAAACTTCTACTGGGTAGAATTTTTAAAAATAGCAATTTATTTATTTTCCTCATCAATTTCAAAATTATAAAAACATAAATCACATTAATAAACCGCAGCTTACACAATAAACTACATTAAAAAGAAAATATGTAAATTGATATTTATTAGAACACGATTTTTTTTCAAGTGTTTTATTTACAACCAAAAATTATTCTGTGAAAAGAAATTGCAACTTTCTCTTTTCTAAATCAAAATGGTCATAAAAGTGAAATAAATTTTCTCCTCAAGAGACTTTCACTGAAAAAATTAATCACATCTTTAGTTAATGCAGCTGTGTTTCGTATTTCTTGAACATTATTTAGATCATTCACCACACGACTAAGTTTATGCGAAGAGCAGTGAAATATGTTTGTCATAGGATATTGAAACTAAATACGTTTCTGTACACCATTTATTTTTCCCGCATCACATAACAGCAATCATAACCTTGACCCACAATTTTAGATGAATTCAATCCAAAATGCCTCAATGATGAAAGTATTTTGCTTGAAATGGTTTTCGAGTCCATATTTTCAAGCAGAACAAATCCTAAGAATTCTTTCCTACTACAATAACCAGTGGTAATTTTGTCCACTAATTGTATTTCGATTTTATAATTGTTCAACACATGATATATCAGTAGATTCGTGAGCTTATTACCGAGTAAAATGCACTACTGTTCATAGGTTGCATAATATGCTTAAAATATCTCCACAAATATTAATAATTTGGTTTTGTGTTCTGCGGGATATATTTTGATATAATATATTTTCCATTTTGACCAGATTTTTGCAAGTGATTTCTTAAAATCGAGTCACCAGCGTCAATAAGAAAATCCAATAGATTTTTGAATGCGCTGTGATCATCATTTTTGCCTCTTAAAAGGAAGTAACGTGTTCCACAAAATACTATACTTTTAATGATTGACAATATTTTTCTGCCTATTAGATTCAATAGCTTTGTGTACAGATAAACCAATTTGTTCAACTACATTCAGTTGTTTGCGTTCCATTATTTCAACAAAATTATTTGCACTTGACGATGACTCACAATGTAATTTCGATGATATGATCTTTCTTTCTTGTTATCTAGATGCAAAACATGAAGATGCTCTAATGTTTACATGTCGAAAGAAAGTGTACAAAATAATTATTCAAAAGTGAAACTAATTAAAATTCATTGAAATAAAAATAAAATATGTTGTCTATATACACCAAAATCATTTGAAAACACCATGGAAAAGGAAGGCAGAGTTTTTAAAATTTTTTATATGAAAATACTTGTTAATACTGTCATGGAAATCTTTATATTTTGTAAATTTATTTACAATAAAACTACTTTGGAACCCTCTATAAACACGAGGTATAAATAGAACACATGATTGGCACAATATTCCTTTTTTTTATCTGTTAATAAGAAATAAAATGATATTCATTTAACCATTGAGGATGAAAAGTACGCGAACCGGAAGAGTCATTCTTAAAATCATAACTTTGTCTGGTACCCAAGGCTGAGTGAATACTATGTATCAAATTTTGCTCGATAAAACAATATCCGTGTCCAAGAAATGTCCTATATCAAAATTATGTGAGGTATTAATACCATCGTCAGGTAATGAATCAGCATTTATACTATCTGCCGATAGTTCTACTGATTCTTCAGAAATAATTGTTGAAAAATTGGGCAATTTGATTCCTCTAGTCGAGGCTTCTTAAAAAACTTTCGAATATCCATTAAGCAAAGTAAGATTTTTGATTAAGAATATCTAAAATCAAAGATAGAAGTCATTATAAAAATCACAATATTTAATTTCAAAACGGTATTAAATATTGCATAGAATAAAATATTCTTTAAAGACTATTATATTAAAATAAAATAATTACTTATTCATGTTTTAAATTTAATTGAACGTTAAAATATTTCATTTTAAGAAAAACAAAATTAATAAGCTATATTTTTGTTATTTTAAATAGTCCTACATAGTTTTGTGAATATTAAAACAATTTTTATTTTTTTAAAAAATCTTTTCAAATATTAAATTAAAGATCAATTGATAATATTTTAAACTTAAATTTAAATTAAATTATTTTTAAATATAACGAATTAAAAATACCAATCTGCCATCTGGGTAGGAGAGACACAATTCTAAAACAAAACATAATATTCAAAACATCAAACATTAAACCTTCTAAACATTCCTCACAGTAATATTTATAAAAACACATATTATGAAATTTTAATAATAATTAGAAATTAAATAATTATATACCCCTTACAAAGTTGTTAAAATTGTGTATTAGGATGCGGCATCTCTTTATTTTTTTTAATTTACTATTTATATTTTGTTTTTTGTATAGATTTAATTTTTAATTCCAGGGGGCAGTTAAGCCCCCTTGCCCCCTTGTGGACGCCTATGGAGCGTTTACGTATTCTTTTCATATTACCAAAAAGTTCTGATTCCAATAAATTTGTTATGTGATTTATAATCACTGATTATTAACTATTTAATTACAAAATGGTGTTGTAATTTTTTTTGCAATGAAATTTTCCCTTCTACAAAAGATTTTAATGGTTACTAATAACATAATAAATGGATTAAAAAACAGAATGGTAATTTTCACTTCCACAAAAGATTACAAAAAAAATTTTGTTGGCCAAGTAGAGTTGAATGGATTAAAAAAATTTTTTGATTTACTAATTTCAATCACAGTCTACTCACAATTAACTCTCGAATTTACGCCTGCGTTCACAAAATTTTTACAAGCAGGGTTACGGGGTCGGAGTCAAGGAGTTGGAGTTTAAGAATTTTTGAGGAAGTCGGAGTCGGAGTATAAGTCAGAGTCGTGAAACTCGACACGAACTGCGACTCCGACCAATTTTTTTCAAATTTCTTAACCACAAACTTTTTGAAAATTATTTTTAATTTAGTGTTATTTATTTATTTATTTAATATAAAATGACTAATTCCGATTCTAAGATTTATTAATTAATATCCACAATATCCATAATCTCGACTATTTAATGGGGAAAATAGTGATGTTATAATGACTCACATTTTCAAAGCCTTTTAAATGGTTTACACTCTCAAACACACACATACTATCAACATACATTTAGCATACATTAACATACATTCAACATCAGAAAAGTAACCAATTTTATTGTATGATCAAAACTGACTCTACACAATCAATTTCATCAGCAATGACATAACAAATATTTCGTAATTAATCTTAATTATTTCTGATAGTAACAAACAATATTTATTACGCAACTATTTCTACTCACAATTATATTTTAGTCTTATCATTAATTTGTTGGGGATGTGTTTTTATTGTACCTTTTGCTCTGTTTTTATCATGAACCTTATTTATTTATCCTGTTTTATTTGATATTATATATCTTGCCTTATTTGATCTTGTCTTATATCTATCTTGTTTATGTAAATAAGGAATTAATTTTTTTATGTGTCGTTAATAATACAATGTTATTATTTATTTACAAAATAAAGTTAATTTAATTTAAAAATATTTTTAAGTTTAAAATATTTATTATTTTTAAAGTTTATTTATTATTATTTAAGGTTAAATTTGTTATTTATTATTTTTAAAGTTTATTATTCAAGCGCAACTAAGCTACGCATCCTTATTATCATTATAGCACGGCTAAGCCACACATTATATAATATTATATTGTCATTATTATAAAGACGCATCTTTGTCGACGTCATCGATTTCATAATAATTTCATTTATTGTCTCATAATAATTCTTTTATAATCTAAGGAAAAATCAATCAACAATCTCTAAAATCATTTAATTTAACTTATCGTTAAAAGGTCTAATTTTATCAATTACAACCTTCCTTTGTTAGATTTCAACGGAGGTCGAAGCGTAATAATTCGCAACCCCCGAGAAATTTAACAAATTATCACGTTATATTTGTTAATTTATTTTATGATGTTATCTATTATTTTAAAAATATCTTTAATTTATAATTACAATTCTGATTTGGAGTCTTTATGAAAATTTACTGTTTAAACTCTGGTGATGTACACCATTTCAACATGTATTTCAAAAAATAAAAATTTTATTTCAAAATTTAACCAAAAAATAAAAAAATACAATTATTTTAAACATAAGTTTAAATTAAATTATTTTAAAATATAACGAATGAAAAATACCAATTATGTTAATAATACCATTATGTTAATAATACCATTATGTTATTAATTCCATTATGTTATTAGTAACTTTTAAATCTTTGTGGAAGGAAAAATTTCATTGCAAACAAAATTTACAACTCCATTTTGCAATTAAATAGTAAATAATCAGTGATTATAAATCACATAACAAATTTATTAGAATCAGAACTTTTCGGCGCTAGACCTATTTTGGTAATATGGAAACAATACGTAAACGCTCCTTAGGCGTCCACAAGGGGGCAAGGGGGCTCAACTGCCAACCTGGAATTAAAAATTAAACATTTCAACATGTATTTCATCAAATAGTAATTGAATTTCAAAGTCGTATATTGTACTTTAATAATTAACAATTGTGTTTCAAATATTAACAAATGTATTTCAAAAAATAAAAATTGTAATTCAAAATTTTACCAAAAAAATACGATTATTTTAAATGCTATCTACACCATTTCAAGATTTATTTCATAGAAAAGCAATTGAATTTCAAAAATTAACAATTGTATTTCAAAGAATAAAAATTGTATTTAAAGAAATAGAAAAATATGACTTGAAGACAAAATTTCTACAGTATTTTCATAACTTTTTTTTAGTTTTGAATTGGGGTCTTGTTCATCTATAACGCCTATTAAAATGTAGTCTTGATAACATTGCACATTTTGTACGTCCATTACCAGATTGTCAGCAAACTGCTGAAATATTCGAGGTACTGATAAAATGCCAAATGGTATCGAAGTAAAGTTGAAGAACTCCAAATATGTTGAAATAGTGGTGTATTTCATAGAATCAGCAGACAACAGTAACTGTAAGTAGGCGTTTTAGAGATCCAGTTTTGAAAACAATGTGCAGTTGGTCATAGACGCTGTAATCTCTGTTAGCATTGGTAAAGGATACTGCTCTGGATCAATCAATTTGTTAGCAGTACAGGAATAATCCTCATACACTTGCACACTGTCATCAGGTTTCACGATGGGTACTATTGGGCAGGCCATGATAGGATTTGTTTCTGCAATTAGGATACCATTTCTAATTTTGTCTTTGATGTCATCTTCTACTTTCTGTTTTATCGAAAATATCAGTGTACGTGGTTTGAACTTTGGTGGATTTGGTATGCTAGGGCGAATAATGAACTCAGCAGTCAAACCAGAAGCATTTGGAGACGAAATAATTCGAGCAATATGAATAATTTGAAACGCATTCAAGACATTAAAACCCAGCAAATGAGAATAGTTGTCATCATTTAACAATACTTGAAAATCCTGTGAATGGTTTCCATAAACTAAATTGACCAATCCAACGCCAAGCAATTGTAACGAAAAGCCATTGTAGCAGGAGACTTATGGTGGAGGTTTTAATTCCAACTCAGGTACATAACTTGTGGGAATGATTGTCACTTGCGATCCCTTATCAATCAGAAATTCTACCGAGTTACCATTCACCAACAGAGTCCATTATTATTCACCGCCTTTGATCGCAGCGATGCAATATAAAGTGTCACCGTATTCCATAGACAACGAATTTACCGATTTTGATTTGCACGCAGATCAAATGTGACCCAATTTGTGACATTTAGAGTTCTTGTGTTTGCAATCTTTACGTAGATGACCATTCTAATAATTGTTTTTGGGTGAGGAAGGCTCAGAGCTCCTGATCCTGTTTCTTTCATCACGTCTGGCATAAATCTTCGCTATCAATCCTGACCTAGGATCTCTGCTCGAAGAATAAATAGAGATTGATGTTTGATATAATAAGCTTATAAGGATAAGCCAGATTGTAGTAGCAGCTTCTTTGGAAGTGTCATATCTCGAAGAACTGGATCAATAACAATTCCTCTAGAAGTGTTCGAAATTCACAAGTTGATGCATTTTTGCGCAAATGAGCATGATAATCTTGAATGGTTAACTCTATTAGTTGGCTGTTAAAGAATTTATACCTCTCGAGATTGATTTTAGGATTGATTTTGGTCGAAGATGATTTAACAATATGTCACGTAAATTGTAGTCTTTGTCCTTCTCAAATGAAAATATGATTATTTTTCAGTGAGGGAACATGGAGAAAGCAAATTGTTTAACAGTGCACAACAATCCGTGTCGCAGCTTTTCAGAAAAAAATATTTAAAATCCCTATCTTCGTAGTGGACATTGACGATAAATTGAAACTACTCCAACCATTGTACAGATGCTGAAAACTCCAATTTGATGGTTTGGATAACATGTACCATTTGTAATTGTAGTAAAATAAAGAATTTGACTGGGAAAGAAATAGTATGGTCGAATATTAGATGCAGTAGATTCAATCTAAAAGATCCTCGTCACCATGTTAAGTCAATAAATCAGTCTAGCTATTTTTTTAAAATTTACGCAATTGTTATTTATTTAAACAAACCATATTTATAACATAACAGTTTTTTTATTCAAATATTTCTGGAAATTAACAAAATTAATTTTATAAATTTCTTTTTTAAAACTTTAAAACAAGTAACAGATTTGACAGAAGAATCGAAATAAATCTTTTATGAAATTTAATTTATTTTTATTATTTTAATTTTATATTTAATTTGGGTTTTGGTTAAATTACATATAATGAAATTGATCAATATTTATTTATTTATTTAACAAAATTTAACATAATATTAAAGGAAAGTTTTAGACACTACCAGGAATAATTTGTTTCTCCTAACTGTCCTGCTTCACGATTAATCTTTGTAAATGTCAAAGAGCAGCAGTTGGATTATTAAAATAAATGTGGAAAATATTACAGTTGAATTAAAATGCAAATCACAATGGGGAAGCTTGCGAAATATATTTATTTTGTATCAATATTATCTCAGAAAATTTGAGAAATTAAAAAAAAACAAAATTGAGTCAGTCAAAGTTGAATGTTGCTTTTTAATCTTGATAATTTTTAAAAAGAAATCTGAGAACATTTAATAATAAATTAAACTGTAATATTATCCAAATGTTGATAAAAAATTGTTTTAAATAAACTTTACTGACAAAAAGTTAGCTTATTTGGAAGGCTCGATGTAAATAGAGGAAACCAAAACTCTTATGAACTTTTTAGTTCAACTAACTTGACTTACTTTATAATTACGCATCTGGCATTATAATTATAAATGAATATTTTAATATAGTGTTGTGGTATGCTCTTTTCGAATTTCGATCATGTCTTTTAGAGACTTGTGATAATCTTTATTTGCATTCTATAATAACTTAAATTCCGTTATCGTTCGAAAACCTTCATTAAATTTAATGCCATAATAAATGGAATTTCCCTTGACTCCTTTTCTTGTTTATAATATGAGTGACAATGAAAGAAAAAAATAAGTAGACACTTTAATACAATTGGAGGTGGTTGGTATGGCGAAAATTGTGAATTCATTCATCTGTTGAATAAAACAAACCTCCATGTAAATTTCTTTTTGGTTCATCGTCAGGATGTAGGTTTGGAGATTCCTGCCACCTCATTCATGAGAGAATCCCCTTTTAAATCGATAGAAAGTGGCGACTGATTGTGATTGAGATAAAAAAAATAAATAAAAAAAATAATAACACACGCCAAAAAATCCAAAAGCAAATATACAAAAAAATAAAAAAAAACAACATACCATACAACAAATCGGTCTCTAGCAAAACGGTGTGATTTGAATTGAATAGCTTGGTATTTTAAAATTGTAAAAAAAAAGTTAAATAATAATTTAAATAATAAGTTAAATAATAATAAATAATGAAGAAATTAAATTACAATAAATTAAATTATATTTAACTTATGTGCCTCTACAATAATAATAATCAAAACCTATCTATTTTATTTATTTAATTAATTTTTTAAAATTTATTTTTAAATAATTCAATTAATTATTTTATTTATTTTTTTTAATTTATCTAAACTTATTTAATTATTTATGTGCCTAATTTTTGATTTAATTTCTTTTCCTCTTTTTTTTAGTCGGCTAGTGTTCGGATAATCAATTAAATTTCCGCTCCATGTGGTTTTACACTTATTTACTAAATTTTATTCAGTAAATTATATCTAAGTATAATAAAAAATATGGTGCTTGAGAAAATATTATAGGTATCAAGTTATTTATGTCTAGTTTTAGTTGTTAAAGAAAAAGATTCGATTATGTATTTCAGTAGATAAAGACAACCTATTGATATGGAAATAATAATTCTGATGTCAATGACTTAAAGATTAATTACAATTTGAGTTGGTAAAGCTTAGCTACTTAGCTGATTAGGATATGACTGAACATTATTAGGAACAGCCGTCATGGAGGATTGACTACAAATTTTAAAGACGAATGTTCTAAATAGCTTGAAAGTTAACCGACTTGAAAGGTTTGCTTCAAAATCAATAAAAAATTGAATCAAATAATCATCAGTAAAATTCAAGGACCATCGACAATACAGTACGTGATTTGGAATCATATTCATTTTTCAATTTGAAAATTCTTATATATTAGTGATCAGATAAATTTTCTCAGTACTGTTTCGTGGTGATTTTTTGAGAGGATATTTCAGTCAATTTTATATTGTTTTTAAATTTTCTAAAAATAAATAATGTTTGTGTAAAAAATGTATCATGTGTAAAAATTGTGTAAAATATTGTGTGTATGAATAATGTGTGTGTGAAGTAGAGGTGGGCGATTTGTGACTCAAACCCGAACCCAACCCGAATCCGACCAAGTATCAGGTTGGGTTCGGGCGGGTTTGCAATTTGTTACTTCAGATCGAGTTCAGATTACAGTTTTGAAAATTGGTTTGGGTTCGAGTTTACAAATATCCGATTAATCACAAAGTTTCAAAACCAACATTTTCCTGTATAAAAATTTAAAGACGTCGTTTTGTTGAAATATTCTGATAATTTTTTGTAAAGCGTGTTTCTTGTTTATTTACAAAATCTCAAACGTCGATTTAGAATTTCAACAAAGAAATTACCTGTACAACCCAAATACCACAAAAAGCTATTATCGAAGTTAATAATTATTGAATTTAAAGTCTCATCCATTTTAAGACTAAATAAGTAGTGAATGAAGGTCATCCATTCATTTATCCATCGAAATAAAGCGATTTTCAACTTCCTTGGAGACATCATTGACATGTCCGATCAACAAGCGTAATAGCTTTGAAAAGAAGAAAAAAGAATTGAAAGCTGCACTTTTAGACAAATCAGCAGTGTTAGTGGAAAGCAGCCCCTCAAGAAGAAGTAAAATATTGGAAAGGTTCTGTCATTCCAAGATAATGTCGTCTTTATAGATATGGCGGTCTGCAAAAAATGTTACTCTATTACTTGAGCACTGAAATTTTACATGACGAAAATTAGTACAATAAATATAATTTTAGTACATATTATAACTATATATATTTAAATGTTTATGGATTAGAATGGATCTAATTGAGCTTTTGCTGTATGTTACAGGTGTATTCTAGCGATTATACCAATGCTACGAAGTCATTGGATCGGTATACATGTCCCTCACGAACTAGTAAATCTCAAACGTCGATTTTGAATTTCACAAAGGAATTTGCACATGCAAGGCAAATACCACTAAAAGCTTTTATTGAAGTTATCTTTGTATGAGATCGATGTCAATGTTTCAAAAGGAGGGTTATTTGAACCATGCTCAATATAAGTTTTTAGAATAATCTTTCACAAGCAAATGTTATGCATAAATAGGTCTTATCGACGTAGCGGCCCAGTATGGGAGGTTTGATGTAAAGAATATTCTAGTGGATCAAAAATATTTGCAGAAAAACTATTTGGATTTAATGTACAAAGAAATGTTATGCCAGGTCGAGACGGAGAAGAATGTGTTTGATGGTATGGCTCATACATTAGATATATGGACAGAGACTTTTACTGGACAGTAAGTAATTCAGCCTTCGATGAATAAATCAAAAAGTTTTGTGTTTAACTAATTTAAGTTATTTCCCATGTCCTATGTATCTCTGAGATGTTTGTACATTGAACAAGATTTTGTTATTAGAAAAGAATTTTACGCAACACGTGCTTTTCTTTATAAAATCAAAAGTAAAGAAAATTTGGTTACTTGTTATGATGACAAGATTCCTGCTAAATATTTACCCTTTCACGTGGTTGTTACTGATAACTTATATCTTATATAGTGATGAAGCTACGGAGGTAGGCTCCCACTAAATTATATTCAATTCCTTTTTTTTGTAATTTTGCATGCAGATTCAAAATCTTGTGAAAAGTATTAAAGCTATCGTTCAATACGTCAAGTGTTCCGACCTCAATCGAGATTTAACAAAAACAATTAAACAAAGTTTTGTGCTTTGGAATAGCGATCTTGTCATGTTGGAAAGCGTAGCATCCACATGGGACAAACT
>MQRK01155519.1:0-19594 GCA_001938485.1 Girardia tigrina | reverse complement strand
TTGAGATCTGGATTATGTAATTAAAATATTGTTCCTCATAAATTTGTTTCAATAATGAAAATTGTAGTAGAAATAAAGTTTACAAAATTATGACTTCGAATTGTAATCACGAACCTAATAATCACAATTTTAGAACTGCAGTTTCTCTAAGCAAAACAATCAACTGAGAATATTCTGTGACTTTATTTCAAACAAACAATACCGAGGTCATTATTTATTTATGGTTATATAAATCGCAATATTAATCACCAGTCGGAGTTCCGCGGCTCTAATAATTACGAAACTTATGCACAGATGTATTAGAGAAATAGAATGTTAAAAGATTTAGATGAACTTTGAAACTCAATCTCCGACAGTAATTACGTTCCCGGTTGTTGCATAACGTAAAGAATTAGGACCAAAATACACGGATTTTTCCTAATAACCCCATGTCACAGAATAAACTTCATTACACTACATTTTTATTTCTGAATTCATTAGAGTGATTCAAAAGTTTTTTTCGTTTTTCTATTTATTACACTGTGACAGTTATTTTATATGAATATTCTATTTTGGTGTTATTGATTTTTATATTATTTATTATGGTATTGCATAACGAATCTCCTTGTGTTAGTGTTAGTTTATTCATTAAACGTTTGTTTGTTTGTTCTTATCAGATTATGAATAGTGAAAAAATGGAATTCGAGTTTCCGCGACATTACTGAAAAAAAGGCTTCAACACAGCTGCAGGAAAAGTGGATATTTTTTCCGTAATCCCAACAAGGAGAATCAGTGAATCTACCCTGGTATGCCCGTCGAACCCGTGGTTAAGCAAGGACGTTTCGATTGCAAAGTTGGTTCTGGAGGGCCGTACTGTGAATGCCAGCCTGTACACTCTGCAGCTGAACAGAGTCTACGCCATTCTCTGTGAGTGTTACCCGGCTTTGGTCAATCGGAACCGAGTTCTTCTACAACAAGACAACGCTCCGGTACATACTGCACGTTTGACTCGTGGTAAAATGCAAGAGCTGAAGGGAATCGAAGTTTTACCACACCCTATCTACAGCCAAGACCTTGCCCCCAGCGACCACCACCTCTTTCGGGCAATGGCGTATTTTCTCAAAAGGCGGCAGTTCGATTCAGTAAAAGAGGTTAAACAAGGATGCCGCGATTTCTTAATTAAGCTATTAATTTTTAGTTCTAGATTTTGACAGATAAAAATGGGTTTAATCGTAAAATTGATATTGAATAGGAATTAGAGCGATAGTACTTTTAAATCGTTTACACTTGTAAATGTGTAAATAAATGTGCGAGTTTTGACTTAAATTAGGACAAAATTTCCTGCAAAGAATGCATTTATACATAATTTTGAAATTTAATAATAATTTAAACGAAAAGTAAAATCATTATTTAAGAAATTCTAAAGCAATTTGAAATTTAAAACGATTACTGGCTGAATAGCCCTTGTTTTATAAAATAATTGATATGTAATTCACGTACTTGCAATACACATTATCATAGTATATAGCTTCTCCATCGCAATTCCAAGGACTCATATAATCATGTTGTCTGACTGAAGATCCATTATCTGAAGATTTGTTATCCGGTAGGGAAGTGAATGAAAATTCAGTCACTCTAACCGTCTTGATAATCCAATTTAATGTTTTTATTAAATAAAATTTAAAAAAAACCTCAACAAAATCAAAGTCAAAATGATCATCATATGAACCACTTTTAATTAGATGCTGTAGAAAGTTAATACGCGAGCATTCTCGAACGATAACGAGATCAGTGCAACCATTTCCTAAATGAGCATATGGAGCTGGCCCGATTGGAGACTTGGAACATCGACAACTTAGGAGGAATGAATTTATTGCTACAAAACGATCACGGATTGTCACCCATTCTATTAATAATAGATTGTTTTAACTTTGTATAATTAAATTTTAATTTATTTAAAAAATTTTATTAATTTATAAAATAACCATACAAACGAATATAAGTCTTATTGACATCAATATCCTACAAATGGCTGGTCCGTCTCATCTCTGCGGTGACCAAAGATTGTCATAAAATCGTTTCATAAGAAATTTATATACCATATTTTCCGGTAGATAACGCGCACCGTTATCTATACAAAGATTTTAAATTTTGTCAAAATATGAACTTTGAATCATGTAATGGTGATAACGGTGTATACCTCTTAGGTATACCACCATGCCTGCTATGAGTGTTATCTATACATAAAAAAGGATGCCAAAAAGTAAGAGCTGTGCGTTATCTACCGGAAAATACGGGAATTATATTTGTGAGATATTCAACACCGTGAACAATTAATGGTCTGTAAAATGTATTGTTTCCATCATCAAATACCAATTTCTAAATTTGTGATAGATAGCTATTACATTTCTTTTTGTCTTGATTTAAATAAATCAAGTTGTTTAGAATTAGGAACCAAATTGTATAAGTGTATGCATTATGTATAGCAGTGATTCGTAGTTGTTGAAGAATACTGCTATGATGTAAAGTAAAAAGACTTTTCCATGTAAACATATGACATTTCTTAATGCAAGTTCTCAAAAAACTTATTATTTTTATTATTCTTTCTTTAAGATTCTTCAAGATTATTATTAATGCCTTTTTAATGATTAATTCTTGAAATTATTTAACAAATTATAATACAAATTAGACGAACTGAATTTTCAGTTTTTTAAACGTGAGCCTCTCATTTCTTTCAAAGGTATAAAGCCTCCGTTTCTGAGAAAGTCGACCCAAACTAAAGAGTATCTAGCAGTCCCCCTATAGGCCCGATAAGAGACCAGTATCAACATCATATAATCTTCCTCAGTAACCTCACTAATTGTATCCATTATCAGACTTCCTAGAGTTCTTTGATCCACAAAACCGCACCCAAGCAAACTTCTTACACGTCTTAATCTTTGAAAAAAAATTGTCTATTGGAAAATACATTTAGGAAAATCATAAATTTATTCCATGTCATATGTTTACATGGAATAGGAAAAGTGGGATAAGAATTTCAGAGTCAATTCAGACCCAAAAATGATTCTCTCAAGATCGCTTCTCCTATGGATTCTTGCATTGTCAATTAGGATCCAATCCCTTCATGACTCTTCTCAAGTTCAAAATATTGACGACTTCAATTAGAAATAAGAAGCAAAAAATATTTACATTTAAGTAAAAAAGAATTTTAATATTAATATATTAAAATCAAAATATACTTAAATTTTCTTAAAACAATAATTGAAGAGAACTCTCGTGGTTGATATTTCAATTTTCAATGAGTTTTATCTGATAACATAATATTTTATTATTATTTTGCAAATTTAAATTTATTTTAGAAAACATGTCATTAATATACATAATAGTTTTGAATTCAAAATACTTATTGTTTTGAATTGTATAATTGAATAGTATAATTGTTATTTAATATATTGAATAGGATTTTTGTTACCATTATTAAGTAGAATATACAAAGTCTGCAATCTTAGTATTTTAAGATGATTCTTGATGAATACTTGATCAAAGGTCGATTATAAGCCATTCAAAACAATGACTGGTAAGTAAAATACCACTTAATAAATCTATCTTAAACCTTAACCTTATAGTGTTACAAGATTATTAGAATGAATGTAAACATCATTTAACTATAAAACAAAGATAAATTATGTTTAGCGAATAACTTTGAATTTCAAAAATATTACCTATAAAATATCCTCTAAAAAGTAATTAAAAACCTATCACAACTATCATTACGACATCAAGAGGATTATAAGCGGTCCCAAGAACTATTTTAATGTAATTTAACCTCTTACGGCATAGTGGATCATATATGATCCAAAATAATTGTTTATATTTTATTACCTCAACGGCATAGATTGTTATATATGGACCAAACTGTTTTTGGATATTCTACATGAAAAAATCATTTTTTTAATAAAAAAATCCTGCAGTAGGGGGTTAAAATAGTTTTAACATAAAAAATGCAAAATTGCATTATAAATCCTGGATGGAAGGATGATCAAAAAAATAATATCCCAGGAGAACAATTTACTCTTCACACATCCTTAGAGATATTTCATTTTCATTTAAATAGAAATATTATTTTTTTATCTCGATGTGTATCCTTAACCCTTGTTCGTGTTTCTGGGTCATAGTGACCCAGAAACACGGCTTAAAAGTTCTTACTACACCGACAAAGGTTAAAGGATGAATTTGAAATTACGACAACTTTTTTCGTGGCTGGTGTTCTCCACAAAACTAATGGAAAATTGCCACATTTTTTTCTTCCTGATAACTTTTATTTAGGTTACAAAACTAAGATTTCCTGATAAAATTCATGTATTCAAAAAACTACTTTTGTATGACTCAATTCAAAGTAAGTAGTCACACATAGCCCTACGTTAAAATCAGCTCAAAAATATCTTTTTCCCATTGAATCTTTTTTTGATTTTTATCTATAGTTTTTTTCCTATAGATGACAGAATACTTTAGTAATATAATTGTCCACGGTGGCGCAGTGTCATGCTATCATTTATATGTTGGTCAACCCGATCAATACCACCCATCGACTTGTCGTAGTCTTCGATTATTTGTAGAAATTATTTACCTTACCTCATTTTTGAATATTGTGAATCGTTGTTAATAAGGAGATATATCTTATCTCATGAACAAATTACCATTACTTGGCCTCATTGGTAACAGGTCAAAAGAATTCCCTTTCACAAAAAATAAGTCGAGTAAATGCGGTGACATACGTGCAAATGAGTTGTTGTCAGAGTATAATCGACAAATTCAGACAAATTGTTAAGCCATTGAATATTATCTAAATTGACTTGTCTTCGAATAGAAATATTTTAAAAAAAATAACAGTGTCCAACAGATATCACCTTAGAAATCGGTTTCTTACAATTTTTAAATCTTGAGATCAACAAATTTTTATTCATTGTTATTATAGTATAAAAATTATTAAAACAATTTCTATAACATGATTATTGGACAATGTTTATTATTATATTATTATTAACCGTTTTAATATTGTAAACATTATTAACTTTTTTAACGGCAACTAGTGATGTCGCTAGCGACCCAAAGTCAACTTTGGGCCGTCACAGATACCGCATTTTATAACTTAGGAAGTTGGAACTTTATAATATCTTCGAAGTTCTATAGCAAAATGTGACTTTTACGAAACCGTTTGTAACTGATTAATGAAAGTTTTACTTTTAAGAAAAATATTTAACCATGTGTAGTTAGAAGGTTGGATATTACAAATAATTTTTAATTTAGTTATCATTTAATAAATTTAAGTCTCATTAATAAATTCAATTTGAAATTGAGGTGAATGCAACAATCATCTCACATCAACTTTAAATAAATAGTTTTTTTTCTTTTTCAGGGACTTGCCATCATTCTATTTACAATAAATACAAAATTCTTCCATTTAACACATTGAGTGCCAAGCACTGTTCGGTAACATATGACAAACATTGTTTTGTATTTTCTTTGTAGAATATTTAATGTTGAAGGTATGATTCAATAAATTTATTTTTTTAATTTAACATTTGCCTTGTGAGATGGAATTCTATGGAAGAAATTGTATTGTTGTCATGCATTTAAGAATGACGTCGATTGAACGCAAAGCCAACCACCATACATATGTGAAGGACGAAATCGTTGAGGCTACGTTACAGTCATTCACTTTTGAGTGGCACGACACGGAATGTGTTAAAAATATATTTAACGACATAAAATATATTTCGACGGATCTATCGTCATCTTCAGGTCACTGATTAATAATTTTATTCACCTGTATATAAATGCAAAAATAATGATTGTGTATTAAAATAAATATAAATATAAATCACGCTAATCCAAAATTGAATAATCAGAATTCAAGAACATGGTCGAAAAGAAAAGAAGAGCAATATTGCTGAACATAGGAAAAAATGAAAATATGATGTTAATACTAATAATTTCAAGATTCTGTGAGCATTTTGATAGTTAATGGGAGAGATTGTCGTGTGAAGTATTGTTAATTTTGTCACGTTGCCCTAAAATCAATGTTCAATTGGCAATCTCAACCAGATTATTGAGAATTTTTTTATTAGCATGATTTCATGCAATCAATTATATAACCACTATTTTGCTTTATGTCTAAGTTGTGCATATTCTACCATGATGAATTATTCGTCTTTTGATTCTTGTTATTTGAAAAAAATTTAAGTTGAAATGAACAAAAATAAAAATTTTAAATAAATAAAAAAAATAATTTATATTTTTTTTATTATAAAATGAATTTTTTTTCTAATTCAATTTAACAAATAATTATTTTTCGAAAAATCCATACTAATGATATAAAAATAATTATTTTCATTACTTTGTACATTTGGAAATATAAAAAAAATATAAATAATTATATATGCTGACATACAATTTAAAAAATAATGAATATTCACCTTTCTGTTGGTCATCTTTTTGAGCAGGATCTGATTCATCCGAGCATCGAGGACATCTTAACAAAATTCAAATAAAATTCTCTATAATATTTTTCTTTTATTATTGCCGACAAAGATCCTTCAAATCTTTTATGTAAATAGCACATTTAGTAATAGTAAAACTATTCACAAAGTAAATAAGACGTTTTTTTAAATAAATTTATTTATTTAATTAAAATAAATATATAAAATGAGCAATCTTCTTTATTCAAATATTTGACAGCATTTTCTAAGTCAATAGAATATTATTTTTATCGAATTTCGCCATATTAATCAATATAGAGAAAAGCTTTTGTGTAAATAAACTTTCATCAATACTTTAAGAAACGATATATAAAGATATTCATTTTTGTAGTCATTTCACGCATTTGACAGAACATTTATTACATTCACATTTCTTATCATCTTTATGATGATCAATATTATTGCTTTCACTATAATCCATCACTCAATTTTCAATATCTCATTATAATCTGAACTAACTTGATAAAATTATCTTATTAAAAAATATTTAATTTAAATTTTATTGGCTGAAATAAAATATTTCTATAGTCATTTTTAAACATTAATTTAATTTTAATTATTTAAAAATTTTCAAAAATAAAATCAATAAAATTATTTAAAAGTTGCAATAATAAAAATTATAAATTTGAATATTAAATCTAAATTTAAATAAATTAGTTTCAGATTATAAGAATTAAAATATTGATCATCCATCTGATTAGGAGAAGCACAATCCCAAATCAACACACAACATTTAAACATGCAAACACTACAAAAACAATTACACACCAAATATTCCTCACAACGAGTATATCAATTTTAAAGATGAAGTTAGAATGATGCATTACACATCAATCAAATGTTCTTGATTCCACTTATTCTTCTAAAAACAAACTTTGTGTTCCAATGTGGAACATAGTTTTCGAAGTTATCTCTAAAACTCTTCGTTTTGTACTTTTTAGTCATGGTCGTTCATGACATATTTTCTTCCGTCGTTTAAACTTAGAAAGATTGTGAGTAACGAGTGTTAGGATTTTGTACTCACGTGAATTTTTAAATGTTATAATTTAAAATTGTAAAATTTAAATTACAGTTTTCCCATATGCATATTCATGTTACACAGTTTAGGGTAAAAATAACGCAGAAAAAACGTCGCGGTAAAAAAATCGCACGAAAAAAATTCTCAATTTGGTAATAATTTATTTAAGCTTTTTTTATTTATGTATATTTATTTATCATAATACAGTTAAAATATACGTAAATATCTTTTGTAATATAAGCATTTTATTACTTTCCAGTACAAGCAACACCGTCGGCTGGATGACCATATTGTTTAGAAACTGGTAAGTAAGACAATTCTCCATAATAAGATTCTAAGGACATGAAGTTTTTAAATCCTAAAATTTAGTTTGATATGAATAAAATTATTCCAAATGCCTTAAGTTCAATAACCTAGCCATTCATAACGTCGAGGTCCCATCCAACGAAGGAATTCACTTTCTGCAACCACATTACCATAGAAGCCATATCCCATCAATGAGACATTGTATTTAATAAACTGATTATTACTGTGGACTGAAAGAGCATCGATTCCAATAGTTTTACCTGTTGAAAGAAGCGGCTGAAGATGAGTTATTTATTGTTATAAAAGTGACCTAATACAACGTAAAGAGCAGCTGTAATTGTATCTTTGGTTCCTGAAGTAGAGTAAGCTACGGTGTCGGTTGATCCTAAAAATACATTATTAAAAAAATATTTAAAAATACTAAAATGCAAAGAAATATGTATAAAAACGTGTAAAATCCTATAAATCATTGCTGTTGTTATTAGATTATATCAATCTCATAAATGCTAAACAGTGCAATTATTATGTTTTGATACCCTTTGGACTACTATTTTAAATCGACCCAGGCTCAAGATCTAAGGTTCTTGAAACAGGAATTTTGCTCAGAAAGTCATTCTTTTAATTTACAACTGTAAATTTAAGGTAGCACCAACTATGTTATTTTAACACATACATTAACATACACATAGACCGAAACCCCAAGGTTTTATAATAAACTAAATATTCTTGAATAACTGAGCAGAACCATTGGAGTGATATTCCTTTTTTTCTAGTTTATCCAAAATATTAAAGCGCAATTTTAAAAATTTCGAACTCAACAACTTCTATTTATTAAAACTCAAAGAGGACGATCAAAATGTTTGAGAGATTTAAAAAAATATTACTATCAACAAATTCAATAATAAATTTCCATTTACAAGATCGTAATGTTTTGCTCGCTCCTTTGATCCTTTTCCCACATCAATTTGTAGTTTTTACTAACTTATACATATTATTTGTTACCCAAGCAAAGGTTGGTTATAAAATATAAAGTGATAAATTCGTATTTACCACCAATCTATAATAAGTTGATCTTATAAATAAATATAAAATCCAGTATTTGTACCATGCAAAGGCTTTAATAAATAAAAGTGGAGTTACGTGATCCAATACGCGGATTTAGGTAAAGATTGATAAACAGAGAATTCTAAGAGGCCATCAATCCTAGAAAAGCCCAGTTCTTTTCCTTCCACTTATACTTAGATAAATGTGTATTATGGAATCAGCTTATATTTGTTCTGTTGTTATTAAATAATACAGTTTATTTTCACCTTTGATATGATCAATTATTAAATCCGGATTAAACTATACAGAATATACTTAAATACAATCTATAAAAGATTTATTGGTAACAGGATTTAACTTTGAAATTATGGTAAATACTTAATGTAAAAGTTAATAGAATAATTATATTCAGTCTCATTTGTTTAGCATATTGCTTATACACGTATATTTAGATGAAAAGTTTTAAAACAATTATGGATGTTGTCGAAACCTACTGTACCACAGAAGTTTATACTTCATTTTAGTTTTAAAGAAGACATTGATATAACACCTTTAAAGCGACAGTAATTTTCAAAATACGATTTGATGATAATTTGATGATAATAGTTCTACTTCATTACTTAACTTAAAAGCATTATTACAGGTTTGGCGCAAAAGTTTCTGTCGATGAATAAAGCTCTCTAAAATTAGTTCTATGCATTCGCGGTTAACGAAATTTTTACCATGAACTCTTCAGTAGTTTTGTTAACAATATGTGTTAAAATTTTCACAATTTTAATTTTGACGAATGTCTCATGGGAATCTCTACCTCCAGCACGACAATGCGAGGCCCCATACGGCTACCTCACACAACAGAAGATTACTCAGTTTCGCCTCAACATTCTTGAACATCCCTCATACTCGCCAGACATGCCCCCCTCGGATTATTACCTTTTTCGACCAATGAAATCTACCTTGCAAGGAAAGGATTACGCCAGTTCATCTGCTCTAATACACGATATTCAATAATGGGCTAACTCAAAACCGCAGCAATTCTTCCAGGATGGCATCAACAAGTTACTGGAAAGGTGACAACGATGCATTGAGCATGATGGTGAATATTTTGAAAACTTAGGTGACGTTAATGATTAAATACTTTGTCGATATTAATTTATTATTGAAATTTCGGCAGAAATTTTTGACCCAAACCTGTAGATCAGATCATTCTGATAAAAAAAACACCGACAATATTCTCTGTCGAACATTTTAAGTGTATAATTCTTTCGTTTCCAAGAGATCGGACTTAAATACTCTCAAAAAGAGCCAAAGGTTGTTCTTGATTTTAAATTCAAATTGTGTTTTCTTACCATAACATTCAATGGTACTATGAAAGATTCAAGAATACCTTAATAAACGAGGAAGTCTCAATGATAAAATAGGATGCCCAGAACTATTAATAGATCTATCATTAATTATTACTAAAATATTATGAGTTAGTTTTTCAGTTCAATTTTTTTTCGATTCACAGAATAATTTATATTTTTTAATTTAAAATTTTGACAAAAGTAAATAATTATATAAGACAAAAAATAGAGTTTAAAATCTAAAAAAAACTTACTTTCAAAAAGTTGATATATTCAGTAGAAATTTTTTAAATGAGACCTTTAAAAATTATAATAAACAAAATAAAAGTTTTAACGTAAATTTATGATAACAAACAAATGTATTTTTAAGAAATTAAATAGTTTTACAAATTAATTAGATTTTATTAGAAATGGAATAAATTAATTTTAGGTGTAATATATTTTAGAACTACATTTAAAAAATAATTTTAGATTAAATAGTTGTTACAAATTATTTAGATTTTTATATAAATGGCATGAATAAATTGATGTGTAATATATTTTATTTTAAAAGTAATAAAAAGTTTGATTAAATAAGTTTCAAAAAAAAGTTTAATCGATAAAATTTAGAGTAGAATAAAAATTATGAAGAAACTAATTAAAGATGGGGTGAAACGAAAATTTTAATTAATGAAAATTTGTTTGAAAATCTCGAGTTGTGATACTAATAAAATTTTGATGTTGAATTATGAACTTCGAATCTATTGATAATGAAAGTGGCATAATCGCAACTAACAAATATATTGAAGCATAACGCAATAAAACCATTGAATATATCATTAAAGTAGTTGATTTACAAATGACTTATACATAACTTTTTCAGAGATTAGAAAAACTATTAAGAAAATTTTTTCCTCTTCGTGGAATTAAAATTTATCATACGTAAAAATATTTACGAATAAAATCTAATATTCGAGTACTTAAAATGAATCATTTGTTCTTAACAACCACATATACTTTATTTTATTTTTTAACTGATTCTATTCAAACTGCCAATTTATATTAATTAAACATATTTCGGAATATAATTTTAAGAGATATCTCAAAGACTTGTTCATAAATGAATAAGGTAAGATAACCACATAAACATTTTTTGTGATGAGTATTTTAAATTTTGTATAAATGTGGTGTTTATTTGTGTGCTGAAATTGGAATTGTGATTCACTTACCCAGTTGGAAAATTGTTGTATTGTATTTGCGATAACTGATCATTCGAACAGAATTTTCATTTTTTTAAATTAATTAATATTTATTAATTTGATAAAATGTAAATTTAAAAAGTAATAATAAATATAATAATAGTAAAAATAATAAACATGTTTAATGTTATAATTAAAGGCATTTTAGAGGTTTGAATAATTTTAAAGTTACTTTAATTATTTTTTATAAATTTATGAAATATTTTTAAGTTAAAATAATTATAAATGTTATTGAAAAATTAAGAAATTGGTTCGAATAATCCTTTTTAAAAATTCAGACACTGCAGTAATATTAGAGTGATGACAAATGGTGTAAGAACTTTCGAGAGTGGTGATGATTCTAAATGTGAAATTAATAAAGGTTTGCATTGCCATTGTGCCGGTGCTCTTAATACTCTTTATAAGATGTTTTTGTTTGTGAATATCATTAATATATTTGTTTTCTTTACAACTATACTGTCTTGATTAAAGTTATCAACAAATTCATTTGTAAAAAATTTATTTTCAGAACAATTATCGGTTTCTGAATTAATTCTATAGAAATTTTAATCTGATCGAAAATATTAATTTTTTAAGATTTACTAATGAAAATTTCATGAGTTTTGGTAGTCTTCCCTGATAATACAATCCACAATTTCTACATCCCAACATTTATTATGTCTTCAAATACCCCTTTTAATTTTTCAATCATATTCTTTATGAATTCAATTCAAAGTAATTTCGCTTAATAATATTTTGGTGCTTGTCCTTTTAACTTATGTTTTCTTCAAAGGCGGAAACTAAATTTCAAATTTTTGCCTATTATTTTTCAAAAATACTAAAAATATTTAATATATTACATAATATTATTATATCTGCTTTTGTAGCTTACTCCTCCATAGTATTTTATATTATACTTTATAAATATTTTCTTCAAAATTGGTAATTAACATGCCATTATGATTTAACAATAAATCTTTAAATTTAGTCTTGTGACATCCCCCATCAGTTCTTTATCACATAACGTCTATCGAATGATATTTATTACAGACGTGTGGTTCATTGAAGATGTGAGAGCTTAAAAATGGTTTAAAATCAAAGTTAAGATAATGACCAACTTTTTTGTTAATAATTAAGCTTATTTATAAAGGATGTATGATGAGATAAATGTAAAGAATAACTGCTTCCGTGTGATACGGATATCAAAATCTGAATCCGTACCAATTTATAAAATTCAACTAAGTCATTAAAATCCAAAAGATAAAAGAAGCTGTTCCAATTAAAGTCTTAAATCGGCATTTTGTTCCCTTGATTAAAAATAACATACCCTTCGTCAAATGTCTTGACCAGTCGTACTTGGAATTTTAAAAGATTTAAAAAAGTCATTTCTAATATACAAATCCCCTCAAAACTCAAAGAGGAAAACACGATTTCTTTTAAATACATATACCAAGCATATGCAATGGCACGTGTTATATTTGATCTCTAGAGATCATTTGACATTATTGAACCCGAAGTTAAAAATATTGAGTAGTGAGATACTAAACATACTCTACACAATCAAAAAATACAATAAAATAATAAATAAATGAATGTCATATTTGCAAAATGCCGCATCTGAGCCTGGGTATATAAAGACAAAAAACATTTGGTCAGGGGCATGTGTGATACTCAATGTTTGGGAGAGTTGCAATATTATTTCATTAATACGGAATCAAAGCAATCACAATTCGTAATCCATGATTAATTAGCGGTAAAAACCTTTCGACTTTTTTTTGGGGGATATGTTAAAATTTTAAATTTTATTTGGTTTTTTGTTGATTAATGAAAAGTGAAATCAATCTATTTTACAGTTTTTGGTTTGAGAGTTTGATCGATTTGGGTCACATTGTGACAAGCTTTTGTGATGTCTGTGTTCACCGAAAGACCTGTTCGACATTGAGCTGTTATCACATAATCGCTGCTTTCGAAAACAATGATCTTTGAATCGATTTCGAGTTGGTTTTGACAGAGATTCGTTCGTTTGAAAACCATAGACATCTGACCGGTGGTGAAGATATCTAACCCATCAAACATAACAATCAAACTGCCTTCTGTGGGATTTCTAAGTTTATCGGATATAAGTTTAATGATGTTTATATCCCTTTTGATGTCAATTACTCGATTCATGGAGTCTTTATTTAGATCGATGGAGCGATTGATACCATCAACATAGTAACCATTGGGTGTCTCTATTGAGGATTGAGACGCCACAATGTTTTTGCTAACTCCAGACACTGGTTGAACATTGATTTCCTCTTCAGCACATATGATATTTTCAGTATGTTTTGGAGGAATGGGTTTCCTGGACATCTTGGAATTCTTCGCGGTCTCTAATTTGATATCATTCACTAATATGTTATTGGAATTTATCATTTTATCCGTCACGATATTCGTACTAAAGTCCGGCAACTGATTAATTGTCTCATCTGTTGATTTACTTACCGCCTGATCTCTATTATAACGACGTTCTAAACCGATATTCTTGATTTGGTTGTAGTAGTTTGGACCTACAAATTGACTAGTATTATAAATGGGACTGGAATTGAGTTTCGACTTCTGATATAAACCATCCTCTCTTGTTTCAATGGTGATTTTCGATTGGGATAACAAATGCGATTTCGATTCACCATCGATGTTGTCTTCGTCAAAATTTTTAATAACGACTCGAACCGGTGTCGAAAGGTTTGGTATTTTGATGTTTGTCTTTGAATTGCTATCGTTATTTTTTATGATTATTGTTTTTGTTTTTTCATCTGCCAATGTATTTATCGGTTTAATTTTATCCACATTGTTTGTTAGACTTCGACTGGAGGCGTATGAGAGACTCACTTTCGCGTTAACCATTCCATTTTTTTGGGGATTCATTAAGACCTTATCGGAATTGATTTTCTTTTCGTTTTCTGATAACGACAAACTCAGTTCGTCGGTATGAGAAATGGTTTTACTATGGGTGATTGAATTTGGCAAAGTTTCCATAGAATTTAAATTAGTATTCGTCAGTCGTGTGTTTTTTTTAATTCTATCACCGAATTTGACTTCGTTTTTAGTTCCCTTCGGAACCGTCGAGCGATTGTTTTGCATATCAACGTGATCATATGTCAACGAAACATTTTCACTTACTCGTTTTACGGGTACATTTTTATCAATAATATTTTGACAGATGAAGTTATTATTAATCGAATCCGATCTCATAGCAACTTGATTCGAATGGGACCCAATGAAGTCGATTTTCACTTCACTAATAAGTTTTCGACTGATAGACGCTTGAGAATTCCTTTTATTACCGTGATTGAAAAGGATATTTTCGTGAGAAATTGTCGTCAAAATACGATCCTCATTCAACGGATTCAATTGAATCTTTCCATCCGATTTTCCTTCGCTCATGTTTTCGGCCTTCGCCAACATTGGATCAGATTTCGTGCTCTCACTAAGCGGTTTATGAACCAGAGATCCAGATTTATTCAACTTAAATTTAGTGCTATCGGTATTTCTTCTCGCTAAATCGACTTCAATTTCTTTTTCATTCTCTCCGTGACGATTGGGATCGGTGTTTCGTCCATCTAAATGATCGGAAATCGTCTGTGAACCTTTCGCTTCTTTCTGAACGTTTTCATCGTTTAATTTCACCGATAGATTTTCCGGTCCCGAAACTCCTCCAGTAGACAGTGTTCCCATTGAACCGAACAGTTTATTCTTATCAACTTTCTTCCTATCCAATTCATAATTACTAGAACCAATCCTCGCATTACTATACAAATTTCTACTAGTGATTCCGGGTGGAATTGACGGTTGACTGGCATTTTCACACAACGTCGAAGAAAAGTAACGACCTCGTTTTTCGGATTTGAGAAGCTTCCACGGCATCTCATGCACCACATTCCGATAATCGGCGTCGTAGGGACTCCGCAACGCAAGTCCCTGACAAGTCGACATTGTCGAGCCCGATCTTATCAAATGACCTGCAGTAGTGTTGTCAGGGAATTGGATTTCGTTGGTAAACAATGTCACGTTTGCTCGTCGCGAATACTCTTTCCGGTGATGGAAAATAGGGAAATGTTTTTCCAACAGTCTCATACATTGATTCAACGAAGCATCGTCGGGTCCCGTGATTTTGATAATCGCGTATTTGATCCATCGATATAAGTTGACTCGTTTGTTCAAAATTCTCGGAGTGACTTCGATATGGCAATTGGTTTTTCTTGTAACAGCTCGCGTTCGAGTATCGTTTATTATCGAACCGAATCCGAGATCATTGATGCAAATTATATATTCCACACAAATTCCTTCGCCTAAAATCTTCGAATCATTGTTATTGTAAATCGGAGTGATGTTGAGATCCTTGGATAATTTCGACATGGTCAAATTACAGGAAAATAAAAAAAGAATTATTTTAATCAATAATATTGGTTGGAGAATTGATTGGATTTATTAATATAAATAATATATTATATATACATGATATTAAATATATATATAAATATATATATAATGCCAATTCTTTTCAATTTTTTCTAAATTTACAAACCATATGAAAGTGTTTCAATTTCATATGAACATTTCTAAATTAAAAATGAAAGATTATGTATTTAATATGAAAAATTATCAATTTAATCTAAGTATAAATACCGAAAAAAATTTTGGTGTAAAAGCTTTTATAATTTGTCATATGTTCTGCGGTTCTGTATCTATTTCACCCACATTTTTTTTACTGAATTATCAAAGCCTACTAGGCGAAAACCCGCTTTCTATTTGCATTTAGATATATCAAATTTCACAGCCTACTACTGAGGAAAACATGATAACGACACTTTAATTACTTTTTGCGACCAAACTAAAGGCAGTAGATGAACAGTGACAGTGAAAAAGTGTATTGTCACCTAGAATACATCAGTCCTGAGAGTTTCATGTCGATAGGTGAACGGGAAGTGGGTGAATTCTCGATCGCAAGATTTGATGCATCCAGACAGACAAACAAATGAAACGTAATAAAAGCTTGTAAAAATTATATATTTTATTTTTTTAAGAAAACCATATCGCAGAAATCGATAAAGGGTAATTAGACACATTATTTTCGAAACTGTAGAGATGTTAGAACAGAGGTTTTCAAGTATTTTGTCATGTTATTTACTGATCAAGATCAAAGATAGTTCATTTCGCATTAAATAACTGAAAATACAGATGCAAAAAATTGGCATTTTCGGTAATTAAATAAATGTATAAAATGACTGACTACTATTTGTGTCATTAAGTATTAAATTTAAATGATAATCTAGACAAACCCGCTGGAATAATGCCCACTCTTAAACAAGCAGGAAATTCTGCGGAATTAATTCCGTGATTACTGTCGGAGAATCCAAAATCACGTCTCGCTTTTAAGAGTAATCCTTCAACAAGTTCCATAAACATTCCGTCACCTCCAACACAAATAAATCTATTTCGAAATATTTTATTTAGTTGACAATTAATTGTACTAACCCGTCGACGTCCAATATTTTTTTATTTAATATGTGTTCTTCTGCTTCGGATCGACGTTGAGTTACTAAAAAGTTTACACTCAATACATGAAATTTTTAAAACCTCTTATAAATATATAAAAATGGACAGAATGAAAATGACAAATTTTAATATTATCTAAAGTATACAAGGTAAATATAATGATAGCAATAAACAAAGATGTAAAAAATTCCGTAAAGAAATTCCATAATGTTTACCCATGAAGATGTACTTATTTTGCATAAAACTTTAAGCTCATACATTTTCAGATCTTTTTTTCAATTGAATATTCTACAGGTCCTATTTAATTTTTTTATCCTACTATGAGCATAACATAGTAGTGGTGGTTTTTGTCAATATATAACAGATTATATATAAATTTCACTATTAGCGTCGAGGCTGCCCCGACAGTGGACTTCAAAGCTTTAATTATTCTACCAGTCTACGGACGTTTTAAATTACAATGTAACATGAAAATAACTTCAAGTCATTTAGTACTTCGTCATATAACTACGATTTCTAATTACCATCATGAGTCTTTTGTTCATTGAATTAGCAACTCTTTGGCATATATCAGGGGAAATGTTGATGTGGAATTGATAAATTTGAAAGCATAATTCATTGCCATTGGAGATGAGGAGTTTAAATAAATGGTGTTCTTGTAAATGTCATAGATTTTCAATACAAATTACATGATGACTTCTTGAAGACCGTTGAATGAGACAATTATGGAAATTGTGTTCATGGAACAACTTTGAATCATATATAATGTTTTCTTGAACAATTATGAAATTTGGAATCCCAAATAATTGAATGAAAGGCAAAAGGGAATCGGCTAGTGTTACAATGAATGAAAACAGATTAACTGGCTCATTAAAGAAAGACATATTGCATGTTCCAATGTATAACATTGAAGCATATAACAAAATCAAAAACCACCACCAACACGTTTCATAAAACAATCACGATTCAAATTTTCCTTTGGATTCCTTGGAACTGTATTTTTTTCGATTTCAAGGATTCGAATGCACATCGTTAGACCAAAAAACAGAATTCCAATCTTTTTTATTCAAATGCAGTCTTTCCTCACACCCTCGAATTCAGGCTTGACTATTTTGTAATGTCTGAGGTGATACTTTTATGCTCATCCTAATGAAATATGTAATTAACCAAGATTGAAAGACCAAACTGGCAGAGATGTTAAGCACACTTAATTCCACAATGTCATTTTATGTAGTTCGTTTACTTGCTTTACTCCAACGAATGTGTTCTGAGAGATTCTTTCAAAGGACGACCTACACATTTCTGGTGAAGAAACGTGTCTAATTCATCATATAGTTTTATTGTTTACGGTACACACGTTTTTGAAGCATGAAAAGTCTAGGAGATCGTTCGTTGTGATTCTCAAAATCGATGAGCAGCAATCGTTTGCAGTAAATTGATTCAATGATTTACCTCCGTTTTATAAATGAAAAGAAATATTTGACATGAAATTAATAATGTTAAATTTTATTTTATATTCATAATTGTTACGAAAATTCTGAAATACATAGTAAATGTTAATTTAAACTGCATCTATTATTTCGTTCTCAAGCCTCATATCAAAATATCGTCAAGTCACAATTTGATGGTGTACGGATAGATTCACGAAAATATCTTTCATCTAAATAATTCGAACTCATAATCTCCAATTTTGAGCACTGTTGTCCTAATTCAACATTTTTGGCGCACCATTCTACCGATTCTTTTTAATTTTTAAGTGGTCATAACTTTTTCCATTAGCACTTTTTCAATTCACTATTTATAATAAAAGATAATTTATAAAATTAATGACATTGATACATGTAAAAATAAATACTTGTAAAGAATATTAAATATAAATGTAATTAATAATAGAAGAGAAAAAACTGTAATAATATTTGTTTATAATTAATGTTTATTAATATCTAAGCATAATATATTGTCATCGTTGTAACAATGCGACTGCATTATTCACAACAATACATTCACTCAATTATTTCTCTCTTTAATTAGCATATATTATTATCATTATTTATATATATTACGTAACAAATATTTATTTACTTGATACAAAATTTATGTAAAGTTCTAATACTTTATGAATCATTTTTCTAACAATAAATCAAAAAAATTAAATTAGCCAGTTTAATATTTTACATATATTTGCGTAATTTATTCTTCATAATTTCTTTTTTGTCTGTGGGGAATGTCTTGAATTATTTGTTGATATTGTGCATGTTGTATGTTGATTCGGAATGTGCCTCTCCTACACAAATGAATGATTGATATTTCTTTGATTCTTACTAATTACAAATAATTTAATTTAATTTTAAAGTAAAAAGATTTAAAATAATTTTTTAATGTAATTTAAAATTTTAATATATTAATATATTTAATATTATATATTAATATATTTATATATAATATTAAATATATAAATATATTTATATATATATTTATTAATATATTATTTATATAATATATTATATTAATATATTAAATATATTATTAATATATTTTCAAATGTGTTTCTACACGAAAAATGTTTAATCTATTAATAATTTATATATTCATATACACAGTTTCTAAAAT
>MQRK01155515.1:0-10691 GCA_001938485.1 Girardia tigrina | reverse complement strand
ATATATATATATATATATATATATATATATAATAAATTTAATATTTGAACTCCGAACAGTAAGCGTAAAAGATTTTAATGTTCGCAGACTCCCTGAAATAATATAAGGTTTCGACATCAAAGTGACATTCCTCATTGTGCATCTATTTTAATTTTACTCAATAATTAAAGAGAATTATACTTCAACCAGAATAGTGAAGAAACACCAATCACGAACGTCTTAATATTGTTCAGTAAGTCACACAGAATTTGATATTATAAATATTTATTTACATACAGAAAAAACGACAATACTGACGACTCATAACCTTTTCAAAACAAGCGTGGAAATTCGACGTGAAAAATCTATTTTATAAATCAGCCCAATTGATTTCGGGTATATTTTTCGATCTCAAATATTCATTAGCACGAGAAAAACATTTCGATCCGAGAAATCCAGAGTGTGCTGATAGGGGAGATGGATGTGCGCATTGAATTACGTAATTGTGTTTTCGATTGATAAAGGCTCCTTTCTTCTGAGCGTACTTTCCCCATAAAATAAATACGATATTCTAAATTAGTTTTGTCAAAACAGAAGATTATCGTATGTTTTAAAAAATTTAAATTATTCAATTTGTAATTGTGAAATAACATACATTTTTTTTGTTCAATGCTCGCATCACAGCATCAGTTACTTTCTCCCAGCCTTGATCTTTATGAGAATTAGCATTCCCTGCTCGCACTGTCAGGACTGCATTGAGCAGAAGAACTCCTTGGGTGCTCCACTTACTCAGGTTACCGTTCTCCGGAGTTTTAAATCCTTCAATGTCAGACTGAAGTTCTCTATAAACGACAAAATTAATATTAAAAAAAATTAAAAATAAAAAAATACTTGTATATATTGATCAAGCTCGGTGGCGGTTTGCACGGTTCTAACACCGAGAAAGACAGTCCGTGAGCTTGACCTTTGCCGTGATACGGGTCCTGGCCGAGAATGACTACCTTAACGTCTTTGACTTCAGTTAAATGAGTCCAGGAAAATATCTGTAATAACTTAAATAAAATCACATTCAATAAAAAGTAACCATTTCTTCAGGCGGGTAAACTGTGCCCGCCTTTTGTTCTCGAGCCAAGAATAATATGAGTTTTTTAAAGTACGTCAAATTGACTTCCGGTTCCAAAATCTCTAGCCAGCTCGGATGGATGGTCTTGAGAACGTTTTCAACAGATGAGAAAATTGACATCTTTGTTAATCAATTTAAACAACTATCAAAGCTTTTTTGATGTGACTAAAAAATTGGATATTTTTTAATAATATTATTAAAACAATATATTACTGTATTAATGAACCAATCGCATTATTAAAAATTGATAATAATGCAAAAACCAAAATGATTTAACATTGTTATAATACAATTCCTATTAATCATTTGAGGGAATAACGTTGGGCGAATTATAAACTTTTCGGTTTTTTTACAAATAAATGAGAAATCAGTAAATATTAAATATTGACAAGAAAATAAATCTTTAATAATAAATTAAAATTTTAAACGTCATAAATTTTCGGTTAAAAAATTATTCAAAACTAAGTTATTCTCAAAAGTATTTTTAATATCTTGATTAATAATAAAATTTTAGAGACACATGTTACTTTTATTATTCTTATTATGCTTATTATTCTTATTTACTCACTTCGTCTGTTTGTTTATTTGATGCAAATCTTACAAATAATTTTAAACCCACTTTCCGTTGTTTGAGGAAGCTTTAAATTTGTAAAAACGTTGTTCAGATGAAAACAAATTAATAAATTTTAAAAAATACAATGTAAAGGATTAGTTAGTGAATTTTTGTAAAAAAAGTATTTATTAATCTCCTTGGGGAGATTATAAATTATCCGAATTTGTTTTTTTTCTATTTATCATTACCCTGGATTTCGGCAATTTCGTGATAAATACAATTTTCGATTCCTAAATAATGATAGTTTTTTGAGGTTGTATTGTTGTTCTGAGAATTTTTCAAAAAAGTATTGATTTTCTTGATTTGTGGTATTTAAGTCTTCCATAATTTTCCTATGGTCGAAAAAACAATTTTTTGATAGTTTAGAGTGAGTAAACGATACTACCGCTGAATTATTTGGTCCAACTGTAAAATAAGATGATTTTTTCGATTTACAAAAAACTATATTATTCAAACAAATTAGATGATCCAATTAATTACACTCCCCCATGATCTACAGATCAAATCATATAATCGTCCAAATACTGAGTGGGTTACCGTACCCGTATCGCTCGTTCAGCGGAATCTGTACCTACCTCTTGCGTTGTCGGTCCATTCATTTCGTCTTCACTGTCTGAAATGCAATCATCGGAATCCACTAATATCAGTTGTCGATCGTCCACTGCTCTCCTGATGTGGGATATATGTCTCGTGATTCCATCGTCGTTCAGCTCCACCCCAACTGCAGACTTCAACGATGTAATTACATGCGGCCCGTTCATGGTTCATCGCATTTCCCGCTGCCTCTCAAATAAACATTCTCACCAATGCTGAACGGGTTTTTCTCCGTAGCATCATACTCATCATTCAAAATGCATTCCGAGGTGAATTTGCATTCAACCTGACTCTCATCTCGAATCATTGGCAGTCGAGACTTGGCATGGAACATCAATTCATATGGCCCCGCATCCCGGTGACCCGTCGTACTGTTGTACCAAAACACATTCGCTGATCGACTTTGCAGATCTCGCCGCCATTGTCTTAATGGTGTGGTGATTTCTCTCGCACATCCCATTCCCTTGATACCAATAGGCTGCGGTGAACCCTTGCTCGATTTTAAAAAAAATCGATTACAGTGAATTGATTGAAGTGAATTGATTGTTCTTCGATTGAAACAGTTGAATACGATCGGACTTATCTCGTTCATTATTTTGCATTTTCCAATGATTTGGTTAATTTTTTCGAATATTACAAGTCAAATCCGGATACTTGTTCGATTGATGCTCCTGACCTAATCGGAAACATTCCGCTTATTATCACCGTGAAAATGGGGTGGTCAGCCATTGCAGAAGGCAGTAGTTACGGAAATATTAAGATAGTGGAGAATTTACTTAGATTATTAAATAATCAAAGTCGACTTCGAATAATTGAGTCAAAAAGTCAAAAAGCCTTAACCAACAAGGGTCGAGATTTTGTTGTTGAGTTTTCATGGGATATCAAGACATGGAGAAAGTCTAAAATAAGGATATACGGCTTCCGCTCCAAAACTTTGTGGCTTAAATTTAGCTTAAAATTCAAGATTCAAAATTAAAATTCAAGGGGCAGTGTCCCCATAAATTTAAATGAAAGATGCTGGGGCCGTGTCCCCACAATTTCGATCAACGAAAAGTTCAATGGCATCCAGAAAAATGACATTTTTACGATGAAGACAATATTGAAATTGTTAGTTGTATTTTGAATTTTGTATGCATGTGGCGCTTGTGCATGTGTAAAATTTGAGTGGTATGATGGGCATGTATGAGAAAAATAATTTTTTAAATATAAATAAAAAAATATTAAGTAAAAATAAATTCAAAAATTTTCAATAATTATATTAAAATCAGGTTGGATGAGGGGTGTGGCAAAAAGATGTTTGATGGTGGGGTCAAGTCGGGGGTGAAGAATAAGTGTGAGGGATGTTGGGAGCGTTGTTGAGTTCATAAAATTTTTGAAGTTACAATCTTATCAAATTAATAATTAAACAATTACATTCCGTAAAAATACTGTTACAGATATGTTAAAATAAGATTTTCAGAAATTTAATATAAAAAATTAATTCATGTAAGAAATAAAATAAATTTTATGGTAGGTTTATTAAAAGATTTATTATAAAGTAAAAAAGTTAATTTCAAATTTGATGAAAATATTTAATTGAAATAAAATCAAAAGTAATATAAAGTTTAATATTTTATTTGCGAAATGAAAGTAAACTAAAATATTTTTTCTAACTTTCTTTTATTTTACACGATTAAATCGAAGTAAATTAAAAATGTCACTATAATTTTATTTTTTGAAAATTTTAATTATAATCAAAATATAATTGTAAAACAATTAAATCAATTTAAATGAAACTGCGGTTTTAATTGTATTTTGGAAAACGTAATTATTAATGGAAATATAATTTTATTTTTTTATGTAAAAAAGGGGTAATTTAAAAAATGTTAAATTAAACAAAATTGCGATATTAAATTCAATTTTCAAATATTATTAAATCCAAAGTAATTTTTAAATTTATTATGAAAACGAAATGAAAAATGATATTGTATAGAATTGGGAAATTTAATTGAGAAACAGGTAAATTTCAAGGTTCAATAAAATTGAAATTTAATTAAAGACGAAACAAAATCTTTGTGACAAAATTTTAATTCACTTTATAATTTTTTATTAAAAAAAGTGTTGGGATAGAATCAAAATTCAATAAAAACATAATTTAACATATAAAATTTAAGCATAATTAAAACAAAATAATCGAAAAGATCGCGAAACACATAAAGTTAGAGAATTCACATAAAATATAAGAATTACAATAAATATATATAAAAAATAAACGTCAAAATATATGCAGAATGATACAAAAAAACATAAATATCGGTACAAAGATGAATATTTACGAGTCAATAATCGACAAAACTGGAATAACGAACGAAATCAAACAGGAGAAAATCCGACAAAATTATTATAAAATCCAGAATAATTTTACGAGTAAAACGAAACAAGAAGTGTAAAAATCTGTTAAGAATTCGCGGAGAAATAGCAAATTTGAAATAAAAATAATAAATCAATAAATAACGTTTAATGAACGGATTTCGATGGAATAAACAAATAAAATAGTCGGAAAAATCATTAAAATACTCGTAAAATACCCACAGATAATAATCACATCGAAAAATGAGAGAAAATACCAAATAAATACAAAAATATCATAAATTGGAATATCGCCAATTAAAGAAGTAACGACGAAAATCTCACAAAATGAATACGAAAAATTCATAAAATAATCGGAAAAATCAACAAGATGCGAAAACACCGCAATCAACACTAATCATCGACCAAGATTTCGAAAGAAAATAATTAAAAAATAACAAAATTTTAATTTATTTTATTCCGGCGATCAAAAACGCAAATACGAATGAAAATCGATTGATAAAAGCAGAAAAAAAATCGTAAAAATTATGACAAAAATTATAAGATAGAAAACATGAAAAAAATATGCAACGAAAATAGAAAAATACGAAAAGAAACATAAAATCAATTAAATCGAAAATCATCCAAAATAATAGATATTCAAGTGAACAACGAGTCCTATATTATGCGGACGCCACTGAAACAGATTCCAATCGATTTAGAGTAGTGTAAAAAGCTGCAAAAACGCAATAATGATAAATATTCATCAAAACCGCAATAAATTATAAATCGAAAATATATCGAACAAAATGAATTAGATGCGGAAAAAATCTCGAAAAATTACCAAAAAATCAGGAATAAACGGATTAATGAAAATAATCGAACTCCGCATAAAAATCCGACTGAAATCGATGTAAAAAATAAAATCCGAGGAAATCACACACATAACGAATATCAGCCATATCATAGAATAATTCAAAACTCAATCAATTAACGTGAAGATTACTGAAAAATACAATTACCAAAAATCCTGAAAGATAAAATCGAAAGTTTCAGTTAAAAATCAAAAATTTTCAGAAAAAGTTAAAATCAAATTTATATGAATATAATAAATAAATAAATCCTCAACTCTCCTCTGGATCGTCGCAGAGGCGGGCCGATGCATTATGCTGGCTCCGTGAGGCAAAAAAGTGAAATAAAACATAAAAGTTAAAGGTCAAACGAAAAAAGTAAAATTAACTTACTTTGAAACGGAATTTCCGCATGGAGTTTGAATCGCGCGCGCAGGATGTCGTCACCGATGGGATACAGTAGGTTCGATTAAACAATGATGTTTTGAAGGTCCGGAAGCAGGTTGGAAAAAATGATAAAATTACTAAAATTAAAACAAAAAATAAACGTACTTTTAGAATTAGAAAATCGCTGAATCAGTTTTTCTAAAAGTTTCTAAAATTGGCAGTCACCAAATTTGGAAGTGACGTGCTCTGATAGAATTGAACATGGCATTTTGGAACTCTACGTGGACGAATGAAAAGTAGCCACGAGTAAGAGTGTGCATCCAAAAACAGGTATATAAGCAGCAAGATTTTTAGAGAAAATCAGACAAAAATTCAGAAAAAAATTAGAAATAAATTGAGACACTAAAAATTGAAACAAATTCTGGTGACAATTTTTGACAATTTCGAGAAGTAACAAGTAATTAATTAGAGATTGGTATTGTTAAACTTTCGCGGCCGCGAGAGAGTAGTGGGTTACTCTCTGTCTCGGGTCCCGAATCTTTAAAATTTTGTACCACGAAACGGTCGGTTTGCACCACTCGATTATTTATCCACTAATTATGTTATTTTTCATTAATTATGCAACACCATTTTATTTTATTGCACAATTATAAATATTTTATATACAAATGATTATTTTTTTCGATGCTTTATGTTTCACTAAACTCGAATACCCTTGGGTAGGGCAATGTTTAAAATGACATTATTTAAACTTAAAGGCTGGTTCTGGCATGTGTTTTAGCGCGGCCTGAATAGGTCCCCGGGTTATGAGATCCGTGAGTGACAGCAAAGCTCAGGAGTTCGTACCGAAAGGCAGTTTCGGTATCCGATAAATAAAATCTGTCCGATAAATCGACAACTCTTATTATAACCATTATGATTTTTAGATGATACAGCAGATAGAGTTGCAAGAAGCAAAGCGTACGATTGAGAAGTTGCAACAGGAGAATAAAGTGTTAAGGAGAGTCAGGGCGGCAGACCGCAAAGAAATATTGAACCTGCGTGAGAGCGTAGAGCGCTTATGGATGAAGCTGAGAGTGTCGATGGAAGCTTCCATAGAGCCTGATGAATATGCCCGTGTGGTGAAACGAGGTGTTGTAATGGAGAGCCGAGTAAGAGAGCTCAAGCGTCTCTATTCAGAGCAGCTTCAGCTTCAGTTAAGACAAAAAGTGAGAGCCGATGAAGGGAAAGAGTCGCGCACTCTAGGAACGCAATGGTCGATCGCCGACTACCGAGGTGATGATTATGTGAATAGACGAAAGCGTCAATGGCTCCGCAAGAGCATAAATAATGTTGTCGATTGTTTTACAAAATAAATTTTAATGGGTTTATGTGAGTTGTTGATAATTGTTTCTAAAATGTAACAAGCACTAAATAGTTTGAAATTTAATTAGCATCTCTTTCTTTTTCTATATCACTACATCTTGGCATCAAAATCGCACAAATAAATGGTGGATTTGCGTTAGGGTATTCGAGTTCACATTTTTGTAAATAGATTTATAATGATTAAAATAATAAAAGATTGGATGTTGTCATAGCTATTATACCTGTTAAGGGGGTTTAACATAACGAGGTGTAACGTATAGTATCTGGGGTCAACACAGCCGTGTTCGGATCTAACAACATATCGTAGGGTCATTACATTATTGCAAATCGTTTTAATCTAACATCACATCATACCCATTAAGGCTGATCTGGTCTATCTGGTCTTAAACATGTGTAGATCTGGAACCTGGAAAATCCTCATCACTTATCACTGCGTGTAGATAATATGCTGGGTGAGAGGCTAGTTGTGGTCATAGACATCGAGAGATTAAGAGTTAAAAGATACATGCAGAGGCTACGTTAGTAATGGTGTTTTATGGTTGGTTACCGATAACCTGGGGGCTCAAAGCGAAACGACTCAGTTTTCCAAGATATGTTCATATGTTTTGAAACCACGAACGCCGCAACATATTTTTGATTGTATTGAAACACCACAGAAACACATGTAGTAACATCTTTATTTTATATTTAGGTAGTCAGGATTTGATAATGATACTGCGGTGTTTAGAGTTTTAATAATTTTCGAAATATTTCGACCCACAGTTGAAAATTAAGCAACTCCTCCTGGTGTAAGACTCATCAATGTTAGTTAAAATCTAAGCACCTTTCAGTACGGTTAGCAACTCAATAAAATGGATTCGACCCTTAAGATAAAGAAAGTGTTAACGATTTGCGAACATACATATGTATCGGATATTAGCACGGTCCATTTCTGGTAATCCTGTAATGTTTGTTTCGTATTCTCTGATCACATATTTCTCATTTCACCAACTTCTCATTTATTTATTCTCATAATTATTATCATGTTTATTATCATAATTATTACTTTATTCTCATAAACAACTTTTAAATCTCATTTTAAATTTCCTTTACTAACTACAAGATGCTCCGAAAATAAAATTAAAGAAATAATCAAATAATTACAAGAGTCTAGATATTAATGAAATACGTTACGCAGTTAGAAAACTTTCTTTAAAACTTAATTAAATTATATGCAATTAAAAGTAATTAAAAATAATTAAAATGATCGATGATATGAATTAAAGCAATTGTAAAGTATTTCAATTAATTCAAATATTAAGATAAAGTATTACAGTTAAAAATGATTAAAAATAATTAGATGATTACGTGAAACTGAAACGAATTAAGTTAATCGCAGACATGAATATTCCAGGACAAAATGTTTCAATTAAATCCGAACAATTAAAGAAAACCAAAATTTTTGAATTGAAATCAGCGTTGCCGTAAATCAATGGCATTCTCTAGTTGATTATCGTCATTATTATTATCATTATCAATTGTATGTACAGCTACATACACGAATGCTATGGCATGATTACGCAACCGCACCAAAGGACCTGTATTATGCGGACGCCACTCGATACCTTCCATATGGCAGCGAACCATGATCGCATTTTCGGTTCTCAAGCTCGGTTAACTCAATTTTATAAAAGTTTCCACATTTGCTACACTCCGTCATAATATTAAAGCTTTAATGATGAAATAGGGAATTATTAACACGATTATTTATTAAAGGAATAATGGCAAATAAAATTAATTATGAAATAATACGGAAACATAAGATATCATGGATACATATATTAAAATCGATTCATAAACAAGTATGATGAAATAATAAAATCATATATTAATAATAAATCAATGAGAATTAATAATAAAATAACGAGAAATAAGATTAAGTTTTCAACATAATAAAATAATATCAATTCATAAACACGTGTATTGATAATAAAATCAAATCAAAACATGAACGCGTATGTTAATACAATAATGAGAAGTGAGATTTAAGCAAAATAATGAAACATAAGATTAAGTAAAACACACGTGATTATTAAATTTACCCTCTAGCGCAATAACGGAATCGTATTCTTTTCCTTTAAAATAGTATTAAAGTTGTGCAATAAGTTGTTCAATTATTGGTGTCTAAATGTCGTAAAATTAGTTTTTCGATTTATTCAGATTTTTGTAGGCTAAGTATTGTGGCAATTTGCACACAACTCCGGCAGGAATTTATACTGCCCGGATGTGCGTCTTCGTCGTTGCATTCGGTCATCTAACGAGGCAGGATGCGACAAAGGATGTCGCGACATCCTGTCAAAATCCGACTACAACACCGATAGGTAAACAACTGTTGTTCTTCGGCAGATTACACATGTGCGGATCTCATATGACCGCCATCGGTATTGTTCATTATTTTCTCATTAATCATGATTGTTTATGTTTTCGAATTAGTTGATTTCATGCCGTGCAGGACACCTTCATTCGTTTACTCCGGGGTGCAGCTACTAGTTTCCTTCGGCATTCTAACCGATTGCAGGTGATAATAATATTTATCAGACTACTGATTATTATAATTACATGGTGGATAGGGGACCGTCGCTTTAACGTCATGAATGTCGGTTTTGTTTATTGCAGATTCACTGCGAAGATAATCAATGTCAGGTTCTGCGATTTTCACATCGAATCATCAAGGTAAATTTAATTAACTTAATTAAAGCTTGTTAATTTTTCTATTTCATTTCTAGAAGGTTTCAAAGGATTTCGAACGGTCTCACAAGGTTTCAAAAGGACTCAGAGGAGCCCCATTGCCTACTCTTCACCCCAACGCGCTCGGGACCAATCTAAAACTAACGAGGATAGTCGAGCTAGACTATCCTCAAAATCTTCTTTTAATCTTCTTAAATTTTCTGGAGAAGCATTATGCGAAGTTTTCTCAAATGTCATCATTGATTCTTACGAAACCGTTGATGAATTTATTGATCGCGATAGCTCCGAGTTGGAATCAACTAATTTAATTCACAAATCAGATCAACTCAATACATGACACAAATTGTAAAATGTTTAGACAAGAATTGCTGTGAAACCATTCGGAGTAAATTTCATAAAATCATTAAATCAAGATTTTTGCCGGCCCCAATTCCTCTACATAATGCTCCAATGATTGAAATGGAATCGATGGATATCAACAATTTGAAATATACTTCACTATTTCAAAGCCTTGCATCACCAGAATCATCATATGACCAATATTGTCTTAGTGTCAATGACAAAGTTCAATCAAGAACATGCAAGAAGAGCAAAATATATTTTGCATCTCTTACTTTATTAAGCAATCATAAAAAATTCACTCGCGAGAAGTAATTTCTCCTGCTGCAAAGACTAGGACAAAACGAGTGCTGTGTCAACGTGAGAGAGAATTTATGATCATTAC
>MQRK01155506.1:2923-14873 GCA_001938485.1 Girardia tigrina | reverse complement strand
ATATATATATATATATATATATATATATATATATATATATATATAAATGTGTACGTATATATATAATTTATATAATGAATAAAAGTTGTATTGTTTTAATAATAGCGGAATCACCGCACAATTTTTTAAAATAAAGTATTTCGTATTCGTTGAATTTGAAGTATTCGTTGGTGAATAAATATATTTTTGTAGTATGTTTTTTGAGATTTTATAGAAACAATTCATCAATTATTAATAAGGAAATTAAGAACAACACTTGTGATTTTCGCGATAATTTTATTGCAAAAATCGAAGACCATGTATTAATTAATTCAAATTAATCAGAAAAAATTTAACATAATTGATGAGAATGGAGCCAATCCAAAACTTCAATTCGTACTTCAATTCGGGTCACAAAAAAAGTCATTTTACCTGTGTTTTGACTTGTATGGCTAATGACACTAAGTTACCTCTAATATTAATCTAAACATCAAACCATACCTAAAGAAAGAAAAACCATCCAAGAGTATTGATTCACGTTTGTTTAAAAGGATGGATGGGCTTGTGGTTTGATGAGGTATTGTCTAGACATCATGGATGGCGGTCGAAGAAGTTTTTTTGATTTTTGATCGTTTAGAGGGCATTTGACGGAAAAAAAGTAATACAAAAGACTGTATTACTTTTAATAACTATTACTTACTATTAAAGAAACTGAGAACATAGTTAGCAGTCATTCCCTTGTGGTCTCACAAGCCAATTGCAACCTATTGATATCAGTATCAACAAACATTTTAGGGCAAATATGAAGGAGTAATCCAAATGGATGAGTTAATCTGATTCAAACTTCAGGTCCGATTCAATCAGGTCTGTTGAATTAGCCAACAATCTTACAAGTCTGCCTGTGGGTAAAAACATCATGGGATGTCATCAAGAAAGATGTTATTATCAAATCATTTAAGAAACCAAGTATTCGTGTTGCCTTGGATGGCTTTGAGGATGATGATATTTTTGCCCAAAGTAATTTCTCAGACACAGATGAGTAAATTGAAGAATTAGCTACAAAACCTTTTAATCAACACGTAAGAACAGAAGATTTGTTTGAGAGGGAAAAATTTAATCTTTCTATGGCGAATAAATTGATTTAGCATTTTCTAAAAAGTTTTGATATAAATATGTGGGTGTCTTAATATATATAAGGTCTTAATACACGTAATTTAAGGTAGGTATAGTAATTTCTTAAAAATAATGAATGCAGACGTAGCACTAAACTGATCGGTTTCCTCTAAATTCCGATTTTGATATTAACTTTAATATTTCCATACGTAAATTATTCGTACGGCGCTAATTTTAGGACAAAATTACATTTCAACAGTTATTCTGGATCTCTGTGCACGAGTTAAAATACTGAAAATCAACAAAAAAGATACTTCTTATATACTTGACTGCCTCAACGGGTCATATGCTTAATTTGAGTGTCGAAAAAATATCCTCATGAATATTTACGGATTTCAGGTGTGTTTCAGAAAGACACAGATTTATATAACCCAAATAAATTGGGACATGTATTTGAAAAACAAGCTTAGCTTTTTATTCAACAAACAAGAAGAAAAGATTGAAAAGATATACATGGGCATGATCTCCAAGGATTGTAAGTTGAACAAAGAATTACTCAGAACAAAGTCGGCAATGGCAATCGTTAATACAGATACAGTAATACCATTATTACCATTTAATCCTGGTTAGTTTGGACGAATAGTAGGAGAGGTCATGTACGTTTATCAATGCCGACACGTAGATGTAGCAATAGCAGATACGCAAGGGCAATGTTTCAAAGAACTGCCAGTGGTACAAAACGGTATGATCAGATATCGACAACCAGTAACCAGATTAATATTACCAAAAGATTACTTTGCAATAAATATGTCATATTCCAAAGTGTAAATGTACATTTTTATTTGTGTGTATTGTAATATTTTTTTATATTTTATTTCGTGTGCCATTATTATGCTTTTTTTATTTATCTATGTGATTTTGTCAAAATTGTTTTTTCAGTTCGGTTTTCCCAGACTTTCACTTCACATAACACATCGTTTTAGTCAACAATCTTATTAAGAATCATTGGTCCATAGAAATATCATTTTGCATCTTCTATACTTTAAATCGTGAAAACAGTCACTGGATGCAAATTCATCATGAATTAAAAACGAATGTAAAAAAATCGATTACAATATTGATTAACAAATTACAAAATAATTTAAAAGCCATCCGCATTAAGAACTCGAAGAGGAATTTTATGAAGAAATACAAAAGCAAATTCAATTAAAGAAATTATTATTAAGAAACTATTATCAGAAATAGTTATCAGACTGATTTTCAGAACTATCGAAAGTTATCAAACATTTGTATCATCCTATTCCTGAATACGAATTTATTGCTGCTGAACTAGTCTGACAACGAAAATATCCAAAGTAATATTTATCATTCATTTACCGTACAATTTCAAATCCAATTTAGAAATTATTAGATAGAAATTATCATTTCTTATCGCCAATTTGATTTCGTATTTCGTACCTCAGAATTATTCCAAAAACAGATAAAGAAATCATAGAAGCTGAAAGTTATAGTATTAACAATTGGTTCGTGTATTCTTTTTTTGTTATTACTTTATTAAAAAGTTATTAACGACAAAGTTTAGATTTTTTTTAATACTGTTTTGGTTGTATTTATACACAACTAGGTTCACTAAGTACTATTTTTGATTAGCCTAGTTTGATCACCGTTTAAGCATTTCATTTATAGTAAGAGCAACAAATTTGTTACGTACCTGTTGATTCATCAAATTCGTTGCTTTTACACAATGTATTACAACCGATATTCAGAGACGCAAACGGAAGATGGATGTACTTTCCAAGCAAAATTCCAGCACCAGAACCCCTGAGATTTACACTACTAAATTTATCAGATCGAATTTCATTTGAACCGATTGAATTAGAAAAAAGTGGACTATATGCAGAATCAGATATTCAACGAATTACATTTGACAAGTGACAGTCATACATAATATCTACAAAACCGAGAACAGAAAGTAAACACACAGTTGTCTGCAGATAAGAAGAAACAAGCAGCAAAACCAAAAGCTAGTTTCAAGAATTCCGACAACAATTTCAATCAAAAACTTGTTAACAACAAAAGTTTGCAAAATAACACTCGCAGTAAGCTTGGAGTACAATAGGACAAAGTGCCGTGTAACTTCTATAAATCTTTGTTTGGTGACACAGATGATGCGAAATGCAACGATGAATAGTTTATTACTCAGGCTTTGTTGATTATTATTTAATGGATCTAAAAAGAACGAGATTAAATTTATTTTGTCGTACATAAAGATAATCTAATGTTGATCAGAAATATTAATATGGCAAAAGAGAACCAGAAAATTTTAAAGTTCATCATGAGGATGATAGTAATCGTCATATGTTTTAGAAAATAATAATTGGATTAAGTATAATAATTGAATTAAGTATAATTAAGCTATAATTGGATCCAAATGCGTATGTAATGGATTGACAATATGTTTAGATAGATAGAAGTTGATGTCTTCATCGCTAAACCAATATTCGGAACTATAAAGATCTAAAGTATTGATATTAACAAGACTAGTGGTGCCTGCACCACTTTTATTGTTTTGGGACACATTGCAGACTAGTGCATGATTAAACCATCAATATGATTTATTATTTTTAGTGTCCTTAGAGTGTTTGCTGTTTTAAGCATCAGTTTTCGTACCAGTCCTAAACTGTAGTCTCATTTTGGTTTTCTTAATGGTTTTCTCCTTCTCAGAAGCCTCGTGATTTGTAGAGTTCTCTATAGTTGTTCCGTCCGACCCCTAGGTTGCCCTAGAGAATCAAACGGAGACAGCAGGGTCAAACAGTGTTGAATCGGTCTCGGTATTCGTGTGCTGGGCCCATTTAATTATTATCATCGAATCAATAGTTTCAACGACGTGTTCTTTCAGCTCGTGTACTCTGATTTGCAATTGAGATAAATAAATATCATAAGCCATAAATTGTCTTTTATTATAAAAGTTAAAGTGAGACTAAGTTAAAGTTAAATGACTAGTGAGAGTATTTGCGTTGTTACGGTGCTTATTACACATTAGACATTTGTATTCAAACTGATTTGAAAATTCCTCAATAATCAGGTTCTCGCGTTCATCGTATAGAATCACATAATTTTTATTATTTACTGATATCATTTTGCTGATAAATTGTTCAGGTTTGTTTTGGATTTCAGCAATCAAACGAGACATCACGCTCTGATTAAATTAAATAATATATTTTTGAACCAAAATTCATTAAATATTGTTAAAAATCAAATTGATAAATTCAATGAATTTAATTAAATCGAAAAATTTGAAAATGACAAGTTTTTTCAATGAAAATAATCATTTGATAAACGAATGGTAACAGATCAATATTACCAGACAATCCTAAATCGTTGAATAAATCTTTATTTTCAATATTTATATTCGTGCTCAAACACTGAAACAATGAGAGTATTGACAAAAACAATTCGAGCAAAATTAAAATTCGTATTTTTCTAAACTTTAGACCAAAATTCGCATTGACACTCCAAGAAAACAATTTCAGCAAATCACAATATCAAAGAAAAAAAATGATACTCGAAAATAAATTTTCGTCATAAAAATCAAACTGCTTCCACCAAACGAAAGCAGATCAATATCACAAAAATAGTTTTTTTGTTTTTTTTTTAATTTTGATTATCAGATTCAACTATATTCGAATCAGATTTGGCCTTTTCTCAATTTGCTCCTGCATACACACCTAAAAGGTGGTAGCAAAATTCGATGCGGCAGTACGAGTCATATGACTCAATAAAAACTTGAACTTAATTAAATTCAGTTTTTAAATTCCAACATATTTAATTTTTTTAACATATCATTTATACAATATAAATTATATAATAGGCGAAGTGATAGATAAAAAAAATTCAGCTCAATTGGATGACTGAAAGTGGTCGAAAAATCAATCGCAAGATTTGTTCCAGACAAACAGACAAACAGACAAACAGACAAGAAAGCAAGCTAATAAAAACGTGGTAATAAAAAAAATAATCAAAGATTGTCATTCAATTTAAATATTTTCGAGATAAAAGCGAGAGATTTTTGAGCCTCGGAATTAAACATAACTATAACATTTGGATCCCAAACAACAGTATGAGGAAATTAATAGGCATTTTGATTCTGCTGCTTTCACTAATTTTTAAATTTAATTCATCTGATTTTAATGGGGTCAATTTTTTATTAGTTAATTTGAGGACTAATTTCAAGTTTTCGAAGCTGTCGATATCTTTATTTGACACTAAAAGCTTTTCATTTATAATCAATTTAAATTCTTCAATTATTTAAATTCTTCAATTTGACCTGTAAAGGAACATCGTAATTCTAAAAGAAAAGATTTAATTTTGATATCATGTCCTTTGATATTAGATTGTTATTGTCTATTTAAAATTCAAATAATCGTTAATTTTTAATAAGTTTCAAAAAACAGCTTCTCGTATTTTGATCGAAAAAATGATGATTTGATCAAGGTATTAAGATAATGAAAATAATCATTTGATAAACGAACGGTAACAGATCAATATTACCAGACAATCCCAAATCGTCGAAAAAATCTGATGAGAATGCAAATGATACTTTGTTTGATTTCGGTGAATTAAACTTGTTAAGTTTAGCTGTTTGGTAAATTTGAGCTTTTTAACTTGGTTTGCTCGTGTTTCAAATTTTATGCAGACATAAATCATGTTTTTACACCATATTTTAAACTCATCAGTTTCTAGCTTCGAACCATAATCGAGAGAAAAAACAGGGTATAAAATGCCACAGTTCCGAAGGTAATTAATAGATTTGTCAAAATTTGTTATTTTATTTTTTAACGTTAACTTGTTATTAAGTGTAAGTAGTTAATGTGGAAGATAGTATCAACAATTCTAAATTTACTTTTTGGTACTACCAATAAAGATTTAAAGTTAGCATTATTTTCAGCTAAACTTAACAAGGTCAATTCACCGAAATCAAACAAAATATCATTTGCATTCTCCGTTGATTCATCATGTGAAGAATTTTTACTGAAAGACTTTATCGAATTATTTATGAAATTTTCATTTCTAAATTCAATATTTTTTTAGTTATGGATTACTTTTATGGCTATTACGTAAGTTATCGAGTTCTGTATTAATTGATCTTTCAAGATTTTCATTAGATTCCATAAAAAATATTTCACTTGTGGAAGGGAAAGAATTTAGTAATCGTTGTCTTATTTCATCATATACTATCTCAGATTTAGCGCCACTGTTAGAATTGACAGGGTTCATTCAATCGACTATATCTACCTCGCCAAGTAAGTCGAGAGAACAGAAGTCCCAGTTATCGAAATTTAGTTTGGATTTTATTGAAAAATCTGGTAATATTCCATTCTTCTCTAACTTCTGTATGATTGGTTTGTTGAGAGTTGATGTAAATAATTATGATATTTTGCTTATATTATTTAACAATATATTTTTGTTTATTGCTTATATTATTTAACAATATATTTTTAGTAAATAATAAGAATTATTATTTACCCCAAGGTGCAATATTATATTATTATTTATATTTAAAAGATAAATATTATTATTTATAAGAAGAAATACGAAAATAAGTTAAGATTACAAAGGTCTTATAAGTTAAGATTATGAAGGTATTAAGGTCAAAATAGGAGAAACGTAGGTACAACCTACAAAATTAAAAGCTAAGAGCCTACTAAAGTTCTAATATACTACAGAATTTAAAAAAAAGATATAAAAGTAAGCAATAGCAGAATACTAGTGAAAAGAACTTACTAACAGTTCAGGTGATCATCTCCGTGATGGATAATTTGGAATCTTGATTGTCGTTTGTATGCTGTTTTGATTTGTGACTCTCCTACTCTGATGGGATTGATATGTTTATTGATTTATTATTTGAATCGAATGATATTAATTTTAAATACTAATTAATTAAAGTTTTATAATTATGAATTTTAATAATATTTTTAGTAAACGATTAACTTATTAAATTTAATATATTTTAAAAATTAATTTTCATTTAAAAAATTAAGTAATGTCTTTTCATCCAATAAAATTTAAGAAATTAAAAATTAATATTAAAAACTTTCCCATTCATTGTTTTTTTAGATTTGAATACTTAAACAAAAACTATATCAATTAAAGAAAGATGACCTCTGAAAATTGTTATGAAGAATCTTTTGTGTTGTAAATAAATGTTACATTCAAATTGTGATGTTGTTAATAATCTCAATTATTATTTTGCCAGTGCTTGAGGAGAGTTCCAAAGTATCAGAAAATTAATTAGTTATTCAAGAGGAGATTGGATTATTCGCGAGGGCCATCGGTGTCAAAAAATTAATTAGTTATTCGAGAAGAGATTGGATTATTCGCAAGGAGATCGAGAATTAATTGTTCCAGCTACTCAGACCCTAAGGTTTTAAACGATTATTACTGAAATCTTAATTTTTATTTATATTTAATAAATTACATACTAATAAAATCTTTAATTTTTATTATTAATAAAATTGCTTTTATTTTTAATATTTATTTCACTAACCGGGTCACCGTTCCTTCCTAAATTATTAAAGGATCTGGACGAGAACCAGTCCTTTATCGTAAAAGTAGGGGGTTTCACACACGCTCACATAATCTAACATCTATAATTTTATTATAATTTTATTTGTATAAAGAAAAATATTTTGTAATTGTTATAGATTTAAAATAGTATTATACGGAAAATACATTGTCTTTTGATTTGAATTGAATTAATTAACTAATATCGATTTGAATTGAGATAATTTGATTGAATTAAGTTAAGTTGGAAACTCTTATTTAATATCAAATAATTGGTAAATAAATCCTTTGTTGGATATCGCCAGAGGGTTGTATAAAATTCAGCCCCAGATACCTCCAACAGGTTGAAGTAAAATTATTTGAGAAAAAGGATAAAACGTTTAATAGTTTGAAATTTTAACAAAATTATTAGTCTCAAGAATGTTCACAACTTTTGAATTGTGAATTTTCATGTTTTCTTTATTATGATCCCTTTTAGGTTTGGTAAATTGGGGTTTTTAACTTGGTTTGCTCGTGTTTCAAATTTTATGCAGACATAAAAAAATTATGTACTTGGTTGGTTTCGAAATAAAAAAAATTACATTCACCTGCCACTATGCGTTGTTGAAATAAAATTCTAAAAAGCTTTTTTGATTGGTATAAATATATTAAAATAATAATAAATCAATATTTATTAAAATATCTTTAACTCAATTACACAGTTTATTTAAATATTTTTTGTGATTTAACGTAATTTACAAGCATTAAATAAAAATTTATTTCAATCCTTTAAAGTGGCTCGAAGATCAATAACCAATATTCTCTGGATTTTTTAATAAACGAAAACAAATGTAACATTATCATTTGCAATATGCGCTGCTGAAATTTCGAGAGAGTGATCATTGAATCCAAAATTCTTTTCGACGTTACTAAGAAATGTAGATAATAAGCATTCCGTTGGAATTACATAACTTTTATGAAAACAAGCAGGAAATGGCTGATAGCCAGCCGAAGAAACAAAGAATAACTGATATTTTTAAACCAGTAACAAAATGGAAAATCGACAATTCATTGTCTGTCAAAATCCATTAAGCAATTACAAAAAATGATTGCATTAGATCTTCAGCCTCTCATGTTTATTGAAAATCAAGGTTTTGATCTTATGCTTTTATTAGAGCCTAGATGTAAAATACCATCTAGTAAATATTTCTCTTATAACGTTATCCCAAGTATTTAATCCATTTCAAAAAAGCCATCTTAAAGACTATTAATGAAACCGATTTTATATCTTTTATTACAGATATGTGGACATCTGAATTTACATTACAATTCTTGATCCTCGATTTAAAAACAGACTTTTAAATTAAACGAAACTGAAATAAATAATATTAAAGCGGAGATTTTTGATAGAATAATATATAATGCAAGTGAAACTTTGAAAACAAATCAAATTTTAAAAGAAAGTGGAAATAATCTAAAGTCATTTAGATATTTATATTAACAAAAACAAAAAAGTGAACAACTTCCAATCAATTATTTATTTGATTCAGAATTAACTTCATATTTCATTGAAAATATAATTGGAAAAGATGAAAATATATATTAAAATATTAGAAAATAAAGAGCTTTCGTTTTCATAAACTGTCATTAAAAGCCAGAAAATATTTATCTTGCCCTCCAACTATTACATCATCCAAAAGTTTTTTTAGTGCAGTAGGTGATATAATTAATGATCATAGATCAAAATGATTACCAACAAATGCCGAAAACCTAATATTTTTGAAAGTGAATTGTCGTTTTTTTAATAAATATTAGTGGTTATTTTATTAAAAATTTAAATAAATGTCGGTAATTTTTGCAGGAAAAAAATTCGACATTTCGGTTTTGACAGAAACGAAAAAATGGTTTTTGATGTACACCCCAAATATTTATTACATATTTCTCATGTTTAGTAGTTTACGTTTATTTTAGAATTTTTGAATTTTTAAAGACACGGATCACTTCAGTATACATACAAAAATTTTAAATACTTCCATTGTTCCATAATTCATTTTTAATTAATATTCTTATTGCTCTGTTTCTTATAACTTTTACGATTGTAATAATAATTTACATTTTTATTTAAGTAGATGTAAGTGTTTTGCAACAAGTACATGTCTGTGTAGAAAGCAATAATTAATGAGAACATTAAAACATTTTTTATCAACTCAGTAAAATCAGATTTATTACAAAGCATCACAGATGCACCATCTGTACAGAATGAATGAAGTTATTTCTTCCATTCAAAATCTTGTTTTGTAAAGAAAATAATTAGCATTGCTAGAACGTCCACTGCTTTTGAAGTGTGCAGAAGAGATTTGCAAACTAAGAATTCATTCTTAACACGGTCGTTATCACACAACACAACCTTTATACAAGTCAGAACCTGAAACTACACGCCTCAAAAGTGAGTTATAGCTTATATAAACAATTGTCTAAAATCAATTGAATTGTTATTAACCCCGATGAAAAATTATGACTATGTTTATGTCATAGTCCAAAATATGATTTCCAAAGAAGTATTCAAACTCGGTTTTCGATGTAATGAACATGCACCAATGGTCATACAATCGAACGACTTCCCTTTTGTACCCAGTCAAAAAATAGTATGCAACTAAACCTAAATCTAAGCACTTTTTGTTTCAGTAAATATTATGTATGCCTATTATCTCTGGAGAAAAACAAATGAGAATAATGACAAAAATATTAAGCTATCCTATTTTAATTAAACATTAAGTAAATAGTATAAAAATCTATTAATATTTATGTATAAAAAATTTTAGTAACTTGAATTTATAATTTTATAAGTATACATTAAAACCACTAACGTAACTTTCGATAAAATTTTAGGTTCATAAATATTTAAATAAATGATTGTTTCAAATGTGTTAATTCAAAATTAAAAGTAGATTTTAAAAATAAAAATATTTTCAAGTTGGATTTTATTAATATTATTTTAAAATTTATTACACGGAATATTTATTATTAGCAGATATTAAAGTGGTATCCGTGTAACTTGGAAGAGGAGGCCTCTTAGATTTCTGAAGTTGATTTGACTGATTCACATCGGATAAAACTTGGTGCTGAGATTTTTCGATTGTTGGATTAGATGTTCTTTGATATGAATGAGCTGGTAATGGAGGAGCCCTACTAACCCCGGTAGATTCTGATAATTTTGTTCTGAAATTGGAATTAGGAGGTATAAAGGCACTGATTTCTGTGTTACAATAAATAAATAAAAATAAATGTGTTACAATAAATAAAATTATTTCCAGAAAAGTTTTCATTTTGCGGGATCATTGGACGAACGTATAATCTATTTGAGTCTGGATATGTCGTGGATGGCTGTAATGGATGATGGTAAGTCAGCTGTGAGTCTGTACACCTCGCTTGGTAATTGTGACTAGATGAGTCTGATATTGTCTGAATTTCCACGTTGTTGTACAAAAAGAATGTATTCTTTAAATTTTTCATTATTCATCTCAATTTTTTTTAATTCTGACTTCTTCGCATTAATAATATTTTGGAAATTACCCAAATCTAATTTCAAAGATTCGTAATTCTTTTTACTCTGGTTTGCTTGATTTACGGATAGCTTTTAATTTTATCTCCTGTTGATTATAGATTTCCTTCAAATTCGCGACAGTCGAAGAAACTTTTAAATGCTTTCCTGTTTTTTCAAACTGCTGTTTAAGTTTATTAATTTGCTGTTGTTTTTGGCGTATCTCTTCGAGTTGTAACTGAATTTATCGTTGTTGTCTTACGGCAATTTGTCTTAACTCTTCTTCACTGAGACCGTCCTCGTAAAACTGCTCGTCAGATGATTTCCCATCAGAACTTGAACACAAAGATAATGAAGACTGTTGGGGACTGTTGGGAATTTATGCCGGGATCACTTACTTAACCCTTTAAGAGCGGCAGACGTATCTATATTTTTCTCAAAGGACGGCAAACATTTTTAAATGTTTCTCACTTTTATTCATATATATCTTTTCTTCAATTAATTCTACGATATTCCTACCAAAATATTTTTCTTCCACCTACTAGTTATTTCTATGCTGAATGCATATATACTTTATATGATGAAAAATGGCAAAATACATCAATTGCGAGAATTTAGACTGCAAATCATACGAGAAATTATTCAGGAACACGCTAAAGATCTGGGAACAGGCCGAAGAACAAGTGCAGGAGAGCATCATAAGAGATTGATTGATCGTCATTTCCCTTCATTGGTACCATCAGAGACTAGAAAGAGAGCAAAACAACGTAAATG
>MQRK01155458.1:3614-16562 GCA_001938485.1 Girardia tigrina | reverse complement strand
ATTGTTTTGAGGACAATCAAAATTGTTGTTTAAATAAAAATATAAAAAATCAAATTGGTGTTCTTAATATATATAAAAGCCCAATGTTTCATCTGCGTAACGCTCATATTATTTACTTACAATTGTAAGTAGATAATTAAATTAATTTAAATTTTTTATGGCAAAAATCGTTTTACGGGTTAGGGTTAGGGGTTATACTTAGGAATAGGGTTAAGGTTAGGGTTAGATTATGATTAGGGTTATGGAGTTTATGGTTTGTAAAGAAAATAAAAAAATTTAATTTAAAAAAATTGAAAAATTAATCACCTAATTCGAAACAATAAATAAAATATCATAACTACGATTTTTTAATGTAAACAGAAACTATTAAAGAGGAAACTTAACTCCCCGCCATACATGACGGGTTTTTTTCTAGTATTTAATAAACACATTAAAAAACATTTTTTTTATTTTTAAATAAGTATTTGATTTTTAAATAGTTTGCTTTATTATATCATTTTTAATTTTAAAATATTTAGTAAGCAGATTAACATAAAAATATTTTAATTTTTAATTTTAAACTTTTGTATTTATTTGCTTTTATCAAATTTTTAAATTAAAAACATAATAAATTATTTTGGCGAAATGCAAATTTCAATTAACCCCTTATAATAAAGAAAGTGGTATGCATGCAAGTAAAAACGTTCTATAAGACCTAAAAAGACTATTAAATTACAAGATAATGAAATATAAAAGATTTTTTTATCAAATAGAAGATTCACAACGCTGCAAAATAAATACGAGTGCAGTCAGTTTATTGTTGCTAAGATAAGCACTTCCACCGTCAAGGATAGCTGAGGAAATTTGGCTTGCATGGGCGTGTAGCTGCTCATGAACTATTATTAAGGTTAGTTAATTCTAAAAATAATTTTAAAAAATTCGGATTTAAAATCAAAAGTTCTAATTCTTAATAAAAAATTCAAATCTAAATCAAAAATCGCTAATATAAATAAAAAAACTCAAATCAAAATTAAAATCTCAATTTAAAATTAAAAAATCTCAATTTAAAGTAAAAGTCGTAATTTTTAAATTGGACTAAAAAATATGCACATTGGTCAAATGAGCAATGGCAAAACGTTCTTTGGACCAACGAGTCCAAATTTGAAGTTTTTTGTTCAAAACGTCGAGTTTTCGTACTCAGATATAGATTAAAAATATTCAGAAGAATATTTACTACCAAAAATAAAACACAGAAGTGTGTCATTGTTTGAGAATCATTGGTTAGAGAAAGTGTCTGGAACTTACACAAAATGGAAGGAATAAAGACAAAAGGCATTTTAAATGATATTTAAAAACATCAAGTACAACCGTCTAGTGAGACATTATTTTTCATCAGTATGTTTTTAGGCTGGGCATAATACAAGCAAAAGATTGAAAGGCTATTTAAAAGATATTCAAAGTTTACAAATATTAAAAACAATTGAATAGCCACCACTATCACCAGATCTTAATCCGATTGACTTATTAAAAATTTAAGCTAGCAACGACCGAGATTCTACGACTGATAGAGATTGTTTCCGATTGTATGCAAAATTTTGCTCCGGCAATACGCTTCGTAAAGAAAAAAAGCTCCGGATGCCCAATAACCATCGAAAAACGAGCGTTACACCATTACATTTAAGTGGATCCTACTCAAACAATACTCGAATTGACCGAAAAATCAATGAAATGCAATAATTGGCGATTGCAACGTTCAATGAGAAACGAGTTGTCTACGCTAACCGAAACGCGAAAAAAATGGCTGAGTCGAGGTCAACTTTGAAAACAGACGCATCAAAAAAGGTTATCTTGTACTTTCGGGGGATGGCGTGGGGACCTGTTCACTAGGAACTCTTTTTGCACGGTCAAAATATCACCTCTGAAGTTTATTGCATCCAATTAGAGCGTGTTTATGCCGCTTTGCATGTTCGTGGTATCAACACGACTCGTGTTTATTCTCAACAAGACAACGCCAGACTTTATGTTTCACGCCGGACACGCAAAAAATTTAAATGATTTGGTTGGGTTGTTATTTAGCACTTACCATATAGCCCAGATGTTGCTCCATCCGATTATCATCTTTTCCGTTCACTGGAATAATATATTTTCAATGAATTAAAAATATTTTTGAAAATTATTTATAATTATTTTAGTAAAGCATTGTTATTTAAACTTGTTCAAATAATTAGAGGTTTGGAAATAAAAAAATTAAAACATTATCAATCTAGAACGATATCTTACTACGAAAGTTTTGTGGAACATTTTGATGTAAATAAAAGTAATGACAATCATATTAGTTTTCTTAATAATACTAAAAAAGAATATTAAAAAAATTCTAAAACTTAGAATGTAACAAATTTTGTAAAACTTATTCCATGAATTTAATAATTATTGAAAAAAGAGAGAATTATTGTTTGCCAAAATGTTTAACTTCAAAAATAAACAAAAATAATACTAGCACAATAAAATAATATTAAAATAAAATATTAATAAACTAACAACTTTTGCAAAGTATGACCATAAAATTTATAATTAAAAAGTTTATAAAAATAAATGAAAAATGTTTTTATTTTGTCTTTATAACAAACTTGAATACATCAAAAGACATCATGACCCCTGTACCTTGGTTCTATGGACAGTCACCTAAATCGTTTATTCAAGCAATAAATAAATGTGATATACATGTTAAACAATGCATAAATTATTTTTTTTGAAAATATAAAATGATCTCTGAAAAAATATTGGGCTAACATTTACCAACCAGATTTTAAGATGGGAAATAATAAATATAAATTTATTATTTAAAAAGAGTATGCGGCCAATGAGAACCACATTCACTGGTATAAAACCAAAGATTTTTGAAGATTAATTCAGAAATGAATTATTTTCTTTTATTCGGTCTAATTATTTCCTTCACTTATTTTTACGTTCAGAGCGATGCGCTTGAATTAAGGGGTCAAAACAACTTCGGTTATTTAAATAAGGCTGATTTCGCCCGCCAATATGAAGACTTGGACTGGCCTGTTTATCATTTAAATAAGAAACGGGGCCCCGAGTTTCGACGAGGAAGACGAGGACCTGAATTCAGGAAACGAGGACCAGAATTTCGTCGCCGAAGAAGAGGTCCAGAATTTTAATGATGAAATAATTTATATTTTTTGAACAATCTCAATTATATAAAATTTATTTAATATATGATAGTAATAAATGTTCAATTTATCGTCTTTTATAATTTTATCTGAAAACTTTTATCATTAAAACCGATAAATGAAATGTTTTTTTAGTAAATAAAATAGATGAAAATATATATTTTTTTAAATTATTTATATAAATCGCTAAATTTAATGGACAAAAAATAAAATTATTTTTAAATATTTTTTAACGTTAAAATATAAACTTGGAAGATAAATCCTTTTCTAAAAGGTTACCTCCGAAGATATTAGTAAAATAATAATAACTCTACTTCTTAGCCTACGGGGAAAAGAGAATTATAAGAATAATTATAGGAAAAACTTTCATTTCCAAATCAGTTGAAGATATTTTATAAAATATAAATAATTGATTATCAATCTATACAAGAAATATTAGTCAAATAATTGACTAGAATCATCAAATATGGCTTGGTAGTTTAGATGACCCCCATCAGTGACGATGGATTAAATGACGTGTTAAAAGTTAATTTATAATTACTCTTTTTTTCCTTTTAACCTTTAATTATTAACGTGGAATCAAAACGATCCCAGACAAACTTTGATTTGATGTTCTTCTTCATTGATGAACAACAATCTTTTCGTTCCTTTTTCTTTTCAATACATATCAAAACTCCTCGGTTCAAAGAGATCACTTCAATAGTTTGCAAATATTTACATTTTTTACATTATGGTTATAAATTTACTATATGTTAAAATTGATTAAAATATAAAACAACAGACAAAAAATATAAAAACATTTGACAAAAAAGCAAGTTTCGATCAAGAACTCGAGGCAATAATTCCGAAAATCCAGTCAAAATATTCCAATGAAAATTTATCATAACATTTATTTTTTGGTTATCGAATTTCCTATTGTTTCTAAGAACAAAATGGTTAAATATAATGAGAGAGAAATTAAGAGGTTGTTTCTATACTCGTCTATTGTGCGCACTAATTTGGTTTCAAATTTACCCGCAGAATTCGACACCCGATTTCCACATGTTCTAGTCCAATTTTATTTTATCATTTTAAGATCCAGAATTTTTTAGTTTCCTCGCAAATGGTGACCGAAATAATTGATCGAATATTTCCCTGAATAATTAAAAAAAATTAAAACAATTATTAATGATATGAAAATATGTTCAGCAATAAATCTCGTACTCCTTTGAGTTTATGTTCCAATCTGGTTTATCAATTTTCGTGTAATGGGTTCAACGCCACATACATTGGAGAGACGTCTCGTCATCTCTGTAAACGGATTCAGGAGCATGGACGATTGGGTAATGGGAGTAATATTGCTGGACATGTGAAGAGTTGTAAATCGGAGGTGAAAACAACTAATTTTAAAATATTGTGCAGTAATTTTAAAAACTATTGGGAATTGGTTACTTGTGAGGCATTATTGATTAAATCCTTTAATCCGTCCATTAATGTACAAACAAGTCTCTCTTCCAATTTGTTGAAAATATTTAATTAGTTATTATGCAAGATGTTTGCATAATCATTAATTTGCTATATATAAGACAGCGAAATTGTTGTGCAATAATTCAACCTGAAGATGGTGAAAAATCCACCGAAATATATTGCGACAATATGAACATATGTTTTTTTCTGAGCGTGTTTAAATTTTGCGCTAATGTAGATAACTTTGTCTATTATGTTTAAAATGAGAGTCGAGATTTGCCCGTCGGGAGATTTATCATCAGTCGGACACTTCATCTGACTAGCACTCGAGAACATTATAAGTAGATGATAATGTATTTGTCATTGACACTTAGATTACTTAAATTTTACATAAATATTTTAATTAATTTAATAGAGGATTCTTACCACATTGAAAAAGGTACAAAACAAGTCAATATATGAAAATGTAACTGGTGCAATATACAAATTAGTAAAAAGATAAAGGAATGCGGCTCATTATTTTCGTTAAGAAAGGATATTGCGTATGAAAGTAAAAGTTATCCAGGTTCAATGGTACTTCACTCAGGGTACAAAGTAAAGGCAACCAAAAATGATCTAATTTTTGTTTCAACTTGGACTATTATAAATTAAATTAATCATACACAAAGTGAACATTATTTTAGAAATCCAAAATTTTGACGAATATTTTTCAATTGGAAAGTCACGATGAATGGAATAACGGTATTTTAGTGACGAGAACAAAGTTGAAGTAAAAGATAACCACGTTAAGTAAATTAGGAAACCGAAAGTAAAATATTGATTGCTGTACTTTTAAACTTTTTTACAAAAGAAAATTTAAAAGACAAAGTCATACCAAAATGACTCAAGAACTTTGAAAACAGTCACCAGTGATACTTACACTGGTTTGTAAGGTTTCAAAAAGACAAATGAGTGGATCGCGCCCTTAAATATAGGATCTTTTCCTAGTGTGCAGTTGCCACATCGAATATGTTTAGAAAATGTTAGAAGATATACTCAAACTTATGAATAAATTAAACTTATGAATTAATTCAACGAAAATTATACAAAATTAGAACTAGAATAACAAATGTGATGTAAAGTTAGAAGTTTAAAAGGCAAAATAACTTATTTATAAATGCCTTTTTCAATTACTTTAAATTCTGAATGTAACGTAAAATATATACTTTTTACTTATTTTTTATTTATTAAGAGTTAAAATCAAAATTTGGTGAGAGAAGCAGTATTACAATATATATATATATATATATATATATACATATTTTTATATATATATACATATAAAAATTAAATTTATAAAATGGCACTTTTAATAATTAAAAATAATAAAGTCATTTTAATTTTAAATTTTCATTTGAAAATGTTTCGCCACTATTGGGCATCATCAGTTCCGTTGCATTTATAAGTCAGAAGGTCATTAGGTCACTATGTCTTACATCAGAATACTCTAATATGATTGGACGAATCACTTTGCATGTTTAAACAAGGTTTATGAAACTTAATTAACAGTGCTTCAATAATTATCCTTTCATAGGTACAGTCAAATTTACCTATCAAAACCTGAGAATCACTTTCCTTTACCCTCCCGTGAGATCCATGAAAAAATTCAAATGAGGAAGTTAAGCTCCATATTCTGTGACTCCAAATCCTTTGATCATACTACTATTGTATTTTTGATCACAAAAACTATTCGGAATATTGTATAAACCAGTGTCCGTTGGTTTTCTATAGACATTTGTTTAAACGTGCAAATTGATTCGTTCAATCATATTAGAGTATTCTGATGTAAGACATAGTGACATAATGATCTTCTAACTATAAATACAACAACAATTTACTTTATCACAGAACTGAGGGTGCCACAAAAGTGGCGAAACATATTTTTCGAATAAAAATTTAAAATTAAAATGGCTTTATTATTTTCTCTCTATATATATATATAATTAGGATAACAATTTACTCTATAATTTTAAGTGGGATAATACGTTCCGTAAATTATATTTTATACCAACTAAAATAAATAAATAATCATTAAAGGTTATTTTTCATTTTATCTTTGTGATATATTTTTCAAGGAAACAATTTCAGACAAATAATTAAATATTTAGCGGTGATCAAAATGAAATACAATTTTTATTAATTAAGAATATATCAGGAAAAATTAAAACGATAAAATTAATTATTTTTTAGAAATCTTCTTTGCTAATTTACCACGGGGCATGGTTCGATGCGCGCTCACAATCTGAAAGACGTGTTTTAAAGACACTCAAATAAAATTTAGATAAATTAATAATTTATTTAAAAATATGTCTATACAATATATATTAAAAACATATAACCAGGACATTAAAATCTTTAAAATTTATTTCGTAGCTGAAATATCAAAAATGATTCAGCAGTCAATAATCGCATAGGGCTCTATTTGAAAATATTTAGAAGTGAAATTGAGTTTAAGACTTGAATGTTAATTTTCTGATCTATTGATCTTATGAATCAGACCTCACACATCACACTCTCCGAATAATTTCTTTTGTGATGTGTGAAACGAACTGTATATATTTATATTTACTGTATAAAACGACCGAGACCTACAACTGGGCAAAATTTTTCTTATACGCACAAAACTTTTCAAGCTTCTGGTTAGAGATCCACGCATCTTGGGCCATGAAGTCCGGCATCCCCACACCAGTACGGAAGATACATAGTCTTCTTTTTCATCCGGTGCAAAACTCGTGGTGGATCCTAACGATCCCAATTCTGACACAATTTTAAAATGTATTGTTTCAGAATCCATATCTAAACGGGACAAAGTATGGGGTATGTAAAATGAAATGTTAACTTCTCTGAATCCGGTTTCAGCTACAAAAATAAGAGGAGATTTATTATTTGGTTTCCGGGTGGAACCGTCGATTTAAAATACCAAAAAATGTTGATTTCGAGAAAACATGAGGACAGTATTATTAAGTTTTATTTAACGACATTAATAAGCCTCCCCCCGACAGAATGGATAACTGAGTATTGTAGAGACTAAACTACCAGCATTTGCGTGCAGGGTAGTGATTCATAGACTCTGTATCGGGTAGAAACCAAAAATAGACAATACAGAGCCTACTCACTTTCTCGAACGGTTTTATATGCAAGAATGCGAGCTTTCAGTGCAGGGACACGCTTCGGTTTCCCAGTCAGAAAGGATCAATCATGATCCTTCGTACCGTGATTCAAAAGAGCTTTAGTTGTGTAAACACGTTTTGTACAATTAGTAAAGGGACATCGAAATATTCCCACATCATTTGTATTACTTAACCGAAAGTCGAGAACCACACTTGGAATCACTTCTGGGTCCATCTCCGCGGTACCGTCGAGGGGCACTGACACATCATGCATCGCGATCGGGTTCGAAAATAATAGTGAGCCTAAAAAGTGTATGCATTTTCGTTTCTAGATTCCCCAGCATACGCAATTCTAGATAAGCCACATCTTTCTTCTTGAAGGTTCCAACAATTAAACTTTGATGAATCTCATTACTGAAATTGATCAATCTTTCTCTTTTCCATTTACAAATGGAAAAGGTTACCTTGCTTCGTGCGACTCTCTAGCACTACAGGTTTTCTGCGGAAGGGTGCAATATCCATTTCTTTCTGTGGGGACTCCTTTCGTTTATGAGATGACTTAGTTCAGTTTTGTGACTATGTAACCAGTTTCCCTTTAGAGGTGTCCTTTTGACCTTCCGGTACTTTTCCAGTAGTGTTAAAATAACTTTCACTATGTTTTTCCATCCTGTTCCTGCTTCCTCAATGGTTCGCTGAAGCTTGGACGATAAATTTTCGCGGTCACGAGTTACAAGGTCTCTCTGAATGCTTTAAGGCAATTCTTTTTTCGGCTTCCATTTCGTACTAGCTGCCTTATACCTTTGGTTTTTAGATATAAGACTAAGCAATCGTGATCGGATCCACAGTCATAAAGATGCTTAGATTGTACATCTTTGATCTGGTTCATATTTTCTGAACGCACAAGAAAATAATATAGTAGGTCCCTCCTATTCGTCGCTGGGTGTGTTCCGCTGGTGCTTTTCATCTCATTATGGCAAAAAAAGGTGTTTACTACCTTCATACCTTTCTCTTCAGCTAGTAATACTAACCTTTCTCCATTATCCGACATGTGTGGACTATGTGCATACTTCCCGACGTTAGGTACTTGGTTTTCTCCGTCAAAGTGTACGCGGCAATTGAAGTCTCCTCCCACCACCAACATGCACCCGGACTGTCGACCTTCTGTCTCTGCTTTTCCAACTACGGTATTTAGAGAGTCATAGAATGTGATTTTCTCGCTGTCACTGTATCCGCAATTAGTAGGAGAGTACACTCCTACGATAATCATAATGAAGGAAATGATTTTCACTCTGAAAATTCGATCCGAGAATGCCTCAAACTCGATATCACCTTTAGGTAGTCTGGTTAATAAACCAACTCCTCTTTCCCTAATTTGTCCCATTTGTGATCCACTGTTGTAAAGGGTTCACTTTTCATAATTTTCAGTCACGACGCCCAATTTGTGCGTTTCCGTCAGGATGGCTACATCTACATTTAGCTTTTCTAGAGTGTCAGTAGCACTCAAGACTTTCTGATCGTCGAACCCTCGAACATTCCATGTACAAACCTTCTTCAAATCAAACCGCGAGTCCCGCCTAGAGGGACACAAGTCCGGTCCCCACTTAGCCTGAGATCCTATTATTTTGCGAGCAATCCCAGTATTCTCTGTGCTGTATATTTGTTTGGTAGCATCAGTGATTAAGGTACCTACTCATGGATTGCTAGCCCTAGCTGTGAGCACCCCCTCTCGATTTTATTCCAACAATTTATTGGTTAAATTTTATTTTTTTGGTGTGTTTCTGTATAGTGTGCTAGCTTAGTAGATGGTGTGGATTGGCCTAATGATGGGATTGTTTTCTCAGAAACGTGTCGTTTTATTTTTATCCCTTTAATATATATATATATATAACGTGTTCTCCGTATTTCAAGCAACTCATGCATTTTTCATCAATTTTGTATAAAATTTATTACAAACCATCAGAAATATATTATTGCAAAAAAATCAAAGTATTAAAAAACCCACTTTTTACTCATATACACACATAAATTTTTAAATTTTTTGGGATGGTGGAACCTTTTTTTGAAAAAAAAAGTAGTAATAACTAATTTTTTTTCAAAATATCATGTTTAATTTAAATAACATACATTACTCGTCGTAAAAATTGTTTAAATACTGTTGTTTTTTAAAAAGTAAAACATAACTCACCCAGTCTCGAGAAAATATATACTATCGAGTTTAAAATTAAAATTCTAAAAGAACTTCATTCTTTTAACTAATCGATGGCTGCTTTTTGTCGTGGAAAAAAGCTTTATTTACAAATGGTTAAATGTTAGAAGGCCGATGAAATTAAATTCTGAGATTCAGCAATGCAAGGAAGAACATCTAGAATCGCGGGTGGTAGGAGAAAAGTCCTCCTTCTTGTATTTGAAGATATATTGTTTGAATGGATCGAAAATTAAAGGGACTAATTTTTAAACGAATAGGCATTCAAAAAATGGTAGATTTAGAAAAAATAGATGATTCAATAAATTTCAAACAACCTTATTTAAACTAAGCAATGAAATGGTAGTAGATCAAGTAAGAAGCTACAAAGCTTTCATAGAGAAAAAATTAATTTAAGTGAATATCCACCGGAATATTGCATTTCAATGGATGAAACTCCAGTCTTTTATGGTGAGAATTCGCAGACTACAGTTATTATTCAAGGAAACACCTCAATGCATTTACCATCAAATATCTATGAATCTTCAAGAAATGCAAGAATGGTTGTATATTTGCAATTGATGGATAATGCCATAAATAATCCATTCAAAGATCATTTAAGAGAATAAATTTATAACGATATCGAATATAGAATGGTAAGAAACACCCATGGAAATCTTATCAAATCTACAATCGATGAAGTAACAGGGTGGATTACTAAAGTATGGATCATGATCACCCCGGTGATAATGCAAAATAGTTTTCTTGCATCATATTTAGTGCCTGGTCAAAGCTTCTCAGAAACTTTAGTTTATAAAAATAAAATTTATGGTGAGAAAGTTAAAAATACTTTGGAAAAAAGAACAGAACCAACACGTGAATTAGAGAGATTTGTCGAGGATGTTGATTTGCATGATGAAACTTGTTATTGAATAATTTTTGTTATTTATTGTTAGACTTAATTGTTGAAGTTATAAGATATTATAATTATTATGCTTATTGTTGAAATGTTAAAGTTATGTATTATATATAATTCTAATACACGATATTTATTTAAATTTTTATTATTTTTTAAAAAATAATTTTTAACAAAAATTATTACATGCAGCTAACTCATTATAAGCCCCCATCGCTTTTTGTTGCCAAAGATTTAATACAAGCCATGTCTTGTAATATGAAGAACACAAAATTTATAATTGATTTATTGTCTAAATAATGTAATTGATTACGTCAAATCATACTAATCGGAAATTCTCAATAAGCTGATTGAAACTGCCATTTTATTTTTGCTTTTAGGTTCATGTGTCCTAATTAGTTATACTTAAAAAGACTCCACATTCCTATAATTATCATATTCCTTACACAGAATCTTTAAATTTTCAATTTTATTGTCACATGAACATTTCTTCTTTTGTTCACTAATCCTCCTTTTTACGATGTTCTTGAATTCTTTTACAAAGATTACAGAGGGTAGTTTCTTCAATGTATATGACTTCTCCTCATTACATTTATATTTATAACTAATAACATAACACAGTGTTAAAGACGAAATTAGTGAATATATAATAGATTATTTGATAGTGATATAATTTTCTATGTAATTCATTATTAGTTGGTTTGAAGTTTTTTTACTCTTGAGAATGAGATACCATTAAGCAATATTTTATGGTATCACTTATATATATTCTATTTTCATGTTATTTCTTAGAATCGTCAAAAGAAACCAAAAATAATTTATTTTAAGAAATCTATTTTCAGGAAAAGTTTATCAAAAAATTTTTATTGACTTTTTTATAATAATTATATAAATTAAAACACAATTTCTTTGTCGAATTTCCAAAGCAGCGGGAAAGAAAAATTAAATTTTCAAATTGAAAAAAAAAATTTTATTAAAATGAAATATTACAATTTTTTAGGGAAAAAATCGTATTTAAACGTTTGTGATTATTAATGATGTTTGTCGTACTAATTAAAATAGAAAATCTTCATGAAGAAACACTTAACAGTCACACTAATTTCGATGTTTTTTTACAAAAAGATTCTACAAAAAAATTTTTAAAAATTTAAAATAATCAGAAATTAGAATTTTAATCTATAAAATAAAAAACTAAAAATAAATAAAATTTGAAATGTCGAAAAACTTTTTTTATAATGTTAAAAAGACACCTGTTTTTTGAGACTTAGTAAAGGTACTATTTTCGATGGTTAGAATGAGACTGCGAGAAAGAGGCGAGTTGGAAATAGAGTTTGAGAGATAATTGTCGAATAAAGCGATAGTTGTGTGTCTTCTAAATAAGAAAAAATAAATATGCGTCACAAGTATTTATTTAAATCAACACACTGAATCGGCAAACAACCGATTAAAACAAATGAATTAATAATTAATCACAATTAAAAACATGGTGTAAAGAAAATCAAATTGATTGTTGAAGGAGTCTCGAATAGATAGAGGCGGAGTATGCTGAGTATAGCCAGCTTTAATATTATTCAACAAACCGATAATGAACTCGATACTACCTGGGATAATCGATTGCGCTTCAAAAATAAGCAGCGAGAAAACATTTGAACGATCAACAATTCAAAAGGTTTATTTAAACAATATACAATTATTGTTTCAGAAAATTTTACCCTTAATTTCAAGAGTTATTTTTCTTACACATTATTTTTATGCAATTTTAATAATTGTTTTTTCTGATTTTTTAGATTGAATTCCCATTTAAAATTAAAAATAAAATACTATGGAATTGATAGTTCTGTAGATTGGATTTCGATTTATTTTGATAGTATTGATATTAATTGTTTAATATCGAGTTTTTTCTCTGGTTATCAAAATATTGTATCCTTTTAATCCATTGAGGGGCTGGTGGCCAGAATCTCTTCATCGTACAGGAAAGTGCCGAGCATGAAAAACGAACGGTCGGTTGAGTGGGTTCCACAAAACAATCGGGTCAGATGGTCACATTTCGGCGCATCAATACGTTTCAAATTCTTGTCCCTTCGGTGG